>JAWQFJ010010686.1:0-10000 GCA_034096865.1 Theodoxus fluviatilis
CAAGTACGTCACAGTGCACCTTAGTTCTCATCTTTTGATTCCCGGTGTGCATGTTCTAAATTCCAAACTAGAGTTCAGACGACACGTTTAGAATGCGAGGTTTTACACAAAATAGTCATAGATGAATAATAAAATCGCTTATACCGAACGTGGTTGCTCTTCGCGTGAGAGACTGCACCGAGGGCATGATGAGGAGGAGGAGGAGGAGGAGGAGGAGGAGGAGGAGGAGGAGGAGGAGGAGGAGGAGGAGGAGGAGGAGGAGGAGGAGGAGGAGGAGGAGGAGGAGGAGGAGGAGGAGGAGGAGGAGGAGGAGGAGGAGGAGGAGGAGGAGGAGGAGGAGGAGGAGGAGATGATGATGATGATGAGTAGTAGTCATGATCGTGATCCATATCAGCCATCTCCAGACTCGTTTACAGAAACCATACTGAACAATAAAAATGCAACTGAAAATTGATAGTGGAAAAATACCCACGCGTGTATGCGCAATCGCCCGCACACGCACACGCAAACACACACACACACACACACACACACACACACACACTGTGAGTGTGTGTGTATGTGCAGGCACGCTTGTACACATGTGAATGTGACTCTGCACGAGAAAAAACTATGAAAAATGACAACATATTACAATCATAATAGTACGTCTATTTATTCTTTCATGCATATTCCAGAAAAAAGAAGCTGCGTGTTAATGAAGGAAAATGTTTTTTTTTTACAGTGTCGTAAATATAATGAACGTGTGTGTGTGTGCGTGTGTGTGTGTGTGTGTGTGTGTGTGTGTGTGTGTGTGTGTGTGTGTGTGTGTGTGTGTGTGTGTGTGTGTGTGTGTGTGTGTGTGAAACTGCGCTGATATCTTTTCTCAGCGGTTTCCCGAGAACATGCTTTCGTCTTTTAGCCTTGTTTCTCATTTACAATCACATATTCTTGCAAGTAGTGACGCTCTCATACAGATACACCATACTCATCTGGACAAACAGATGCACGCCGCGCACGCACGAAAGTATGCACACACAAGTAGACCGACACAAGACGGAAAGACGCTATCAGCCTGTACGATTGCTGTGAACATGCGTTCTTCTGCAAGGCTGTCATCACAAAGCTCCCGTGGCACTGCAGTCAAAACTGAGCCTCTGTCAAGAACTATATGACCTCATCAAATAGTAACAAACAGAAAGGTACGTTTCGTTTGAGCAGCCCTTAAAGGTGATTGGGGCGGGCCGCTTCTGGCTGCGCTGCTGGAGCAGGCCCCGAAAATCCAGCAACCAGGAGGCTCCGACTGACGAGGGGGTCATCGAGGGACTCCCACTTTACCTCACGGCACTGGGTTAAACCTAGGCCGGAATCTCAATCAAGGCCACGTGACACCTTTGTGGCATTGTTGACGGGATGAAAGCGGAGTAAGCCCACTCCAAGGTCCTTGACATGCGTGCTATGTGGACACCTCTCCGGAACGGCCTCGTCGTGAACACTGGATTGAAAGACGGATTGCACAACATTTGTGGAGTACCATTCTCATTAGCAGTGATGGGAAAAGTCCAGACTGCCCGCCCTTGGTCACTGATCCTCCACCAAGGACGTTTTGGTGTAAACGTGTTCACGGCACGTGGTCGCGCGACCTTGCCTTGGACTGAGCAGCCCTCGAGGCCATTCGTACTGTCATAAAGTGGGAACTCGCGGGCAAATTTTCAGATATGTCGTTCATACATGAAATCAATGCAATGATTTCTACCACCACCCCAAAAACATCAACAACAACAAAGCACGAACAAGTTTTAAACGTTTTGTGTTGATCTTGAATTTTTCCCGAATCACGGCCCGATAAAGAAACATGTTTCAAGCCACGATCAGCATTGTTTAACGTAAGCCCATTTATTAGGTCCAACGAGAAATACGATTGTGACGTTCATGGTTCAAAGGTACCGATGGCTCAATCTTTGCAATGCGGAGAGTACGCCTATTTATTTGTAGAACTCGCAGATTCGTGTTGGAAAAAATACATTTAGCCACTCAAAGTAGCAACTTTCCCCCATAGAACCACTGCTGCGTATATAGGAAGACCGCGTGGGTAGTTCGTTGGTGCCTCATGAATTACAACTCGGATGTCCTTGATGTGTTGGGTGCTTGTCAAGCAAAGGGCAAGCTAAAATATCATTAACATAGAGTGTGATGCTATGCTCGCCTTCAGCGTAGTTTGCTTAGGCGACCGCGTATTTCGGGACATATAAGTACTCGATAGACATCGACGCGTCGATGCAATCGACATTTATTTTATTTAATGCCTTTCTTCTGTATCAGTTAAAGCCGGTTCTTAACTGATGTTTGCCAAGTCTTGGCAAATACTGGCCAAGTATTCGGTCACAATTTCTCGGGTCTTGGGATGTATTTGCTGAATATTTGGTCAAGTGTTCCGGTTCTTAATTGGTTTTCGCCAAGACTTGACAATTATTTGCCAAGACTTGGGAAATTGACTCGACAGGTAATGTCAATAGCTATTGGCTTGAGATATTCGTGAGATCCCCTCAGAGCATAATGACGGAAAAAATATGTCACTTCGTTCACATTTACAGCCATTGCACACTTACGGTATGGGCATGATGCCGATCGATGCCATACTGCAAATATCCTTTGTTTGCGAGATCTTGGCTTGGTTTCGTCAAGTTATTAAGAAGCTAAAGATTTGCCAAGACTTGGCGCAGTAGTTGCATATTTTTTCCGAATGTTTGCCAATAGGTCATTTGCCAAGACTTGGTGAATATTAGCCAAGATTTATTTGTCATTTAAGAACAGACTTACCTTGTTTGTATTTTTAAAAAAGCTTTGCTGTAATTTTTACCCGTGTCTTGTTGCCTTTATTGCGAAAACTAACTCACTTTGACACCTTTGATACATTGATACCATCTGACTTAATATTACGGTTCCAATTCTCGCATGAAATGGACTCAATAAAAGTGTGCATTTAAGAGTTGTTTGTCTTGTTGTAGTTGTTGTTTTCCGATAGAAAACCAATTTAAGTCAGAATGGATTCTAAAACTTTCTCGATATGACAAAAGTAATTGAAGAAGAAAAAAATAGCCTTCCACTAATGGGCCACATAAGTGGACTCGTCCGAATAAAGGGGTGCTTTGTTGATCGTTCAATTCGCAGTGACTTCCATACCGAATGACAACCAAATTATTACTTGCTCGATAGCTCTCATACGCAATCTTGGACGGTAATTCCGCACACAGAACGACAATAAGGTGTGACTTTGACAAACTGGTGTACACAATGCGCTTTCTGCTGAATTGGGTCATGATAAAAATTTATATAATATTTGCAGCAGTCGTCAAGGTGATTCGATCGTTTCGAGCATAAACGCCCATGTAAAAACGCAGCCGATCGAATCCCATGACCCACCAGCGGTGCGGAGTCTGCACCCCTCTCCTCGAACGAGTCCACTAGTGTGGCCCGTCAGTGGAAGGCTAACCAAAAGTAGTTAAAGACGTGGAATGCATGCAGAGGTTACGTTTAATGTTTAGTAGCGAAATGCGGACTAGACGTGGAAATATGTCAACGGAAGTACATGTATTTTTTACGACTGACGAACGCAAGCATTGGTCATTTAATAACTCGTGTTGTTAATCTTTCGGGGAAAAGGTTCATCGCGGTTGAAAAGGAAATGAAGTATGACAGATCGCCGGTTATATCAGAACGCGATATCTTCTTTTGCTTCCACAAACGACATGCCTCATTCTGTTCCAGTTTCTTCGTATACTCTAATAAACATACCTTTAAAATGATATGAATCAATAAAGCAGAGCCTCGTTCACAAGTATTACACAATATTTTTCTTGAGACAGCAAGAAAAAAAGTTCTTTCAAACGTTACACGGTCTGACCTTGGTAATGAGCGCGTTTGTAAGGCAAGTGGCTCGCCTCGATGGCTAGTCAAGGGCGAGCGAGACGCACATACGGTTAATAAGCGAGAAACGTAGGCAACGCCTAGCCCTCGAGATTCTCTCGAGATTCTACGCTAACAAACGCGCCTGCCATCAAAACATTAAGTCAACCTTCCCTAAAAGTATGAAATTTGATTCGTGAACTATCGCCGGCAAAGTTTCTCGTACAATGTACTTATTATCGCAACAAGAAATAACACAATATAAACTAACCAAGTACCTTTATGAAGTCCAAAAACAGTTCATTCTTTATTTTCCCACTAGCGGAGTTTCATTTGCAGTTGCCATTTTTACACCCTTTCTCTCGTTCGCACATGCTGTTTCCGCTGATGGAGGTTTCCCCTGTTTGCCCGGCATGCCCTTTGCCCGCATATGCCATGATGAACGTGCCCTACCCCACAGAATCGCCGAAAGAAAGCCAAATGCAGAGCTTTCAGTGTTGTAAGTCTTATCTTCGACAGTTCTTTTTGTATTGATATACATCAGACTCGAAAAATAATTCCTCGACAGCCCTCGGCGTTGTCGAAAGCTGTTAAATCACGCAAGCATAGGTTTCTGTCAACGCGTGTTATGATGGTAGGCCTATGTTTAGCGCCACGCAGAGTAGTCGGAAATCAACGCTTTCGCTTGAAGCGAAAGACGTTTTGGGTGTTTACATTTCCATCAAGTTCTGTCAGAAAGTCATTTGAGGCTCTAAACAAACTTCACACACGATGCAATTTGGCATTTAATAAGGATTACCGCCATGTGAACGTCATGTTTGCGGCTTCCGTTGTTGTTTAGAAACAATGAAAGAATAATGGAACAATGCAGTGCATTCAGCGCAATACAGAAAAAAGTGTTGGTGCCTACGTTAAGCAATGTCAGTCCTTCTCACGCAGTCACCGTGACAAGCGGTGTAAAATGTTTCTCCTTCCCGATGGAAATCCTTAAGATGTTACGTATATCAATAGAACATTCACAGCAGGTTTTGTCATTGAAGAAAAGCATGAACGACCCGGTGTGAGGGGTTCACAGTATCGACCGACATACTCTAGCAGAAATCTGTATTGCAAATACTTGGGACATACGTTTAAGCTATATGGTCCGATACACATCAAATGTTACGCAAGAAAACACACTATTAATAAACTCGCAGAGAGAGAGAGAGAGAGAGAGAGAGAGAGAGAGAGAGAGAGAGAGGTGATGTGGTGTGTGTGTGTGTGTGTGTGTGTGTGTGTGTGTGTGTGTGTGTGTGGTGTAATGTGATGTGTGTGTGTGAGAGAGAGAGAGAAAGAGAAAGAGAGAGAAAGAGAGAGAGAGAGAGTTGTGTGTGTGTGTGTGTGTGTGTGTGTGTGTGTGTGTGTGTGTGTGTGTGTGCGTGTGTGCGTGTGCGAGCGCGATTCTGCCTGCCTGCATGTTTAAATGTCTGCAGGACCGCTTACCTGTCTGTGTTTGTGTCTACCTGCCTGCCTGTTTGCCTGCCTGCGTGTGTGTGTTTGTGTGTGTGTGTGTGTGTGTGTGTGTGTGTGTGTCTGTTTGTCTGTGTGCGAGCGTGCGCGTGCGTGCATCTCTGTGTGTGTATGTATGTGTGTCTTGGCGTGCGTGTTTGTGTGTGGCGCGCGCGCGCACGCGTGAGTGTGTGTGTGTCTGTCTGTCTGTGCAACCACATCACGATCATTTGACTTCTGCACTGATTCTGTCATAAATACTGGCATGTTGAAAGTATTCAAAATCGTATTTCGAGGATTGCATGAAATACGTCTGTCCGAAAGAAGAAGAGTATATCATTTTGTATAGTCTTCGAAGATCCAAATGTTTGGAAAACTTCAGAGAGATATGTGTGCTTGTGTGTGTGTGTGTGTGTGTGTGTGTTTGTGCGTGTGTGTGTGCGCGCGCGTGCATGTGTTTGTGTGTTTGCTGTGTGTGTGTGTGTGTGCGCGCGCGCGTGCGTGCGTATGAGTGTTTGAATGTACGTGTGTCAGTGTGTGTGTGTGTGTGTGTGTGTGTGTGTGTGTGTTTACATATGCTTGTTAGAGTGTGTATGTGTGTATGAATGTCCGTGTGTTTGTGCGTGCAAAGGACAACATTAGCCTAACTTTGTGTAACTTACAGCACAGCTTAGGTGATAAATACAGGTCGAAACATGTGCCATTGTGCACATCTTTGATGGCGATTTCCTTCTATGCTCCAAAAGCAGCCATTTTGGATCTACACGCATGGCACGTCCGCGACAGCTATCGAGTATTCCATGATGCTTCACCTTGCGAGCCGCACAAGGATCGAGCACCACAGAGCGCCATCGAGCGCTGGGCATCTTGAACGACATACAGGCTTCTGTCGCGGGAAGACCTTGCGGACAAGAAACATTCCTCAGGCTTCCTTGTCATGGCTGGTGGTCCTTGGGGGCAGGTCACTCTTTTTAAACGTCAGCGTCTTTATTCAGAAGGGAAGTACGCCTTGTGTTAGTGGAGGGGTGGAGGAAGACGCGGAACTCTATCTGCTGTTGGAAGGTTGTAGCAGATTGTGGATGAGCAGGTCTCCGTTTCTTAAAGGTACTCTAATCCTGATTGTCACAGCCATGATTGTTCGTTGTGACATAGAGACCCAAGCAGCTCGCACATTAAAGTGGACGTAAGGATTCTCTGCAGTCAAGCGTGACCCCATCACAGACGTCAGACTCCCGTCCTCGTCTGCACTCACAGATGCAGATCTTGACTTCCTATGCAACTGACATCGAGTGGCCTACTACTTCGATGGCTTGCTGTACCTAGTCGCGTCCATGGAAGACGCCAGGCTGAACTAGGCATACGACGCCTTCGTCCAGCGCGTGGTGGAGATGAGAGAGCGTCCGTGGACTGGTGGAGGTGGCACTGCAAGGACAACCTCTTCGCCTAGCACTGGTGGTCACTGCACCACGGAGGGAACTTCACCTCCAGGACCGAAAAGCGATAAAGAGGCTTTTGGGAAAGGAGGGGCCAATAAAACACCAAAGGTCAACCTTTTCTTTTTGCCTTCTGATGATCAACTGACCATGCATGTACAGATTACGACTGTACCCGAGAAAACCTAGGCTCACTCCCTAGTTTGATGTCTCGATCTACTTCAACTGTTGTGAGGTTTTTGAGATGATCCGTTGTCTTAGTTGAGCAGTGGCGATGTCATTCAGAATCTGAGAAGGCAGAGATTTTGTTAAGTATCAATGCGGGCTTTAAAATCAACCGTAATTGCCTTTTCTCGTTTTGATAATGAATGAAAGTGAAAACAGTTTGTTCATTGAGGAGCATATGTTGTAGATATGAATAGATTCAGCGAGCTGCTATAGTGTATCGTTCCGTGAATTATATTTATCTTCGTTATACAGTTTGAGTGAATGCTGCTGCACATAACTTCATGTCCGTGATAGTGTTGACAGTGCGAGATTTACACCTGGACGCAGTTTTTTTAATATTAAAAGAAGCTATCGTAGTGCATGTGACAATGGAACTTTTCTTCGTCTTTTTTTCAGCGAGAAATTAATTAATTTTTGTAATCTGTAAACATGGTATATTTGTGCCGTGGGCACGAAACTTTGCAGGACATTGTGCTGCGTGTAGTTTGCACGAAGATAACCATATCATTTTTACTAGAAAAGATGGTCTGCGGCCACTGTTTAGTTACTCTTAAGGCCTCCGCACACGAGGCAACCAAAGTCTCTTGCCACGTTGCTTGCGGCCGGTTGCTTGCCATGTGCCAGGCAATGCTGGAGACTGCAGCTCGCAAACGCTTCCACCGTGATTTTTCAACTCTCGCCACGTTGCGAACACGTCGATCCGCGGACACACGGTTCTGCGTGTGACCTGCATTTCGAAATTTACATTGTACGAGCTTTCACGACCTATAGATGCATTCAACGTACAGTTTGATAAATTAATGCTGTTCATGGCTTACATTTTCTTTGGATGGGGTTTCTAGTGTCCCCAATTCAGCGTTTTCTGAGCGAAGCGAAGACGTCCGCCATTAAATGTGCAATAGCCGCGAGTACACGAGAACGAGGCTCTTGGTGGATTCACATAGAGTGGCACGCCACTGCCCCCAAAACTAGAACAGGTTTAAACTCGAGCAACTCAGTTGCTGGTGGAGTAGAACGTTGCTTGGAATGCCAGTTGCTTTCAACCGACATCGCACACGAAGCAATGTATGGCGAGCAATCGAGTTGCCCGAGTGGAGTTGCCTCGTGTGCGGAGGCCTTTAGGAGTCCTGGAGATATGGAGAGAGCAAGTGATTATGTGTTTCCATGGTCGCGAAAGTTATTGATACAACTGTTTTCGTGGTCGCGACCCCCCTGTGGGTTAGGGGTCAAAAGAATAGACCCACCGTGTCTCCCTACACGATTCGTAAGAGACTTCGTGACTTGATTTGCACTTACTCGGAAATATATGAGCGATTTTCCTGCTTATTGGCCTTGCATAGTCTTCTTAGGCTGATAGACTGTAAAACTCCATCCATCCATTCATTGCGGTCACGAATTGTATTGTTAGTTTAAATAGGTATTGTTTTCTTTTAGGTTCCAGTGGGGAATCTAAGTTTCGGTAGGTGATTGATACTATCCCCTGTAAGTTGGAGTGCATCCTGCTTGAGAGCTTGGGCTCTGATTGGTGTGTGTTTGTTTTCTTTCTTTCTTTCTTTCTTTCTTTCTTTGTTTAAGAGCTTATGCTCTGTATGAAGTTGGGAACTCCGGAGGGGATGGGGTATCCCTGTCAGAGGTACTTTAAGTCTTTCTAGGGGCTTGGTCTCTGTTAATGTGTATATATGAACAATTGTGGAAATGGTACTTTGGTCTCCTTGAGAGTTTGGGTTCTGTGCATCAACTGTAAATAATTCAGTTCATTAAGTTCATACTTGTTGTTGAATTCACTTTTGTTCAGTTGAATTGCAGCCTCGATTTCGAGTGGGTTGAAACAAACTTTTGCACCTGGACACTGCTGTTTTTGAGAAACCATGGAAGACACCAAACATAAGTCAAAGACTTTATTTATCATGTGATTCGCCTATGGCCGGAGACTCGTTGTCGTCACTTCCGGACGGGCCTAGCGAAAAATCATAATAGCCGCCATCTTTAATGGATGCTTAGTGGAATGCATATAGGCCTTCATGTAGCAGAAGAGTATGTCTCCGCACATTTTGAGGAATAAAGATCGGTCGATGATGAAGAAAAAATGCATCAAACCATTTAGACAATTTGACTACAACTAAAAATCATCGAGAATATTGATAAGTTTTACTTTTGATAATATGTGTGTTGTGAAGGTTCTAGAACGTGCGAGTATGTTGTAGCGCAGTCGGACTGTTTATATCAGCCTCTTCCCTAATGCCGTTGTTTGGTTACCGTCGGAGTCAGGCTAAATTTGTCTTGGCCGTGTCATTTGACGTCATTTGTGAAGCTTCTTGGCAGCGGAGTAGATCGTAGGCAGTTCTCGAAGTTTCTGGAATCTGTGTAAAGGTATAAAAAGCGCGACAAAGCGAAAGGAGAGAGCAGAACACATGGCACACGACAGAGTTAAGATGAGAGCTTAACTAGAAGATAAGCGAGTGCGATCGAGTCCTCTGCAGCAAAACGTGTAGAGTGAAGTTGTTATTACGACGATACTGTTCACTGATTGTCACCACTGTGTATCGACCAGTGCGTGAATAAAGTTTTATCGAAAACAACCACAGGAGTTTGTGAATTTCGACTTCCCGGTGCAAGCTAGGAGAACCCCCGTATAACAGGATATTGCAAAGAGACGAGCGCAACAAGTGTTAATAGACCCGAAAACGATTTGTAAACAAACACACTGATCTCTTGGAGTGTCCCTAAGCGTAGCTGGCAGACGTGCACAATCGAAATGTTTTGAATAACAAAACCTGTTGGCCACTGGAGTCGCAGCTACATTCTTCAGTCAACAGAGCCTATACGCGACTGCATTCGCTTAGCTGTTGGCGGTTTCAAATTCAGCGTTGTTTGCCGCCATAGGACGGAGACAGCTAGTCATTGCCAAATCATCTTGCACTATAACTGTGCAGATTGGATTCTTCATCTTCGCTTCATCAGGCAAA
>JAWQFJ010010687.1:0-10000 GCA_034096865.1 Theodoxus fluviatilis
GCATGGATGGATGGAGGGAGGCATGGATGGATGGAGGGAGGCATGGAGGGAGGGAGAGAGGCATGGATGGATGGAGGGAGGCACGGATGAAGGGAGGGAGGCATGGATGGATGGAGGGAGGCATGGATGGAGGGAGGGAGGCATGGATGGAGGGAGGGAGGCATGGATGGATGGATGGAGGCATGGATGGATGGAGGGAGGCACGGATGGATGGAGGGAGGCATGGATGGATGGAGGGAGGCATGGATGGATAGAGGGAGGCATGGATGGATAGAGGGAGGCATGGATGGATGGAGGGAGGCATGGATGGAGGGAGGCATGGATGGAGGGAGGCATGGATGGATGGAGGCATGGATGGATGGAGGGAGGCACGGATGGATGGAGGGAGGCACGGATGGATGGAGGGAGGCATGGATGGATAGAGGGAGGCATGAATGGAGGGAGGGAGGCACGGATAAAGGGAGGGAGGCATGGATGGATGGAGGGAAGTACGGATGGCTGGAGGGAGGCATGAATGGAGGGAGGGAGGCATGGATGGATGGATGGAGGCATGGATGGATAGATGGAGGCATGGATGGATGGATGGATGGAGTTTACGGCCTAGCAACCCTTGTAGGCTATGTAAGGCCATTGAGCACCAAAATCACAAGAATGGTTTAGAGTAAGCGCAAATCAAGTCACGATATCCCTATTTACTCGCTTCTTACGAATCGCGTAGGGAGACACAGTGAGTCTTTTTTTAAAACCCCCAACCCACAGGAGGGTCGTCGCTGTCAGAGGAGGAAATCTAAGGGAGGCAATCGGTCTGACGACAAAACAAGTGAATGTCACAGGGCGGTACACAGTTATCGCCCCTGGCATCTCCTGTCGTCGAGCACGCGGAGTCTGTCACGGCCCGACACGCGCTTCCAGCCCTGAGGACATTGTTGGGGCTTGGGTTGGAGGTCAGAGAGGAATGGGGGTAGTGGGAAGGGCTCACGTAAGATTTATGCTTTAGCGACGTTTTAATGAGAGTTTGTAGACGTCTTAATCTGCATAGCCCCTTCGTCACGGTTTTTCCGTCTCGCCTCGAGCCAATCAGTTTATCGCAATGTTTAGACGAGCCGTGCCCAAGTGTGTGTCTTGGCCTCCTGGGCGCTCGACCGTTTCTCACATCGTTGTTTTTGCCTTTATAAAGTTTATCATACACAGTTGTTGAGGAGACAAGGTTGATTTGAGTGGATGAAAGTTGATATGAAGGGCAAAGCAAGCCTCCAGGTGTAGTGTCTTTTGTTACTGTCGTACGTGTTCGCGGCCCCAGTGACTGACTGTATTGCAACCAACGAACCAGAATTTCCAATCACGAATATTCTGCCGTTTCCATATCAAACTAATATGTTCGACGACTTTTCCTAGCCACTTTAGATCTCATGACAATGCGATGTTTCAGCGTATGAATGCATGCATTTGTGTTCATGGTTGCGGATGAGTGCGCGCGTGCACGTGTGTCTCTGCGTGGGTGTGTGTTGATGTGTGGATGTCAGTGAGCGTGTAGATATACGACGTACTCCTCCTCCTCCTCCTCCTCCTCCTCCTCCTCCTCCTCCTCCTCCTCCTCCTCCTCCTCCTCCTCCTCACCATCACCATCACCATCACCATCATCATCTCCATCGTTATCTCCATCATCAACATCATCACCGTCATCTTCACCACCACCACCACCACCACCACCACCACCACCACCAGCACCATCATAGTAATCTTCATCGTCATTGTCGTCGTCGTCATCATCATCGTCGTCGTCGTCAATATCATCATTATCATTGTCGTAGTCATCATCATCATCATCGTGGTCGTGTTGGTACACATCCCCACAAAGCGAGGAAGACGTGCGGAAGCTTACCTGTCTTGCCCACGCCCTCTTTGCCGAGGACCACGATGTGGACTGGGCCCTTCATGGCAGGTGTGCTGGCAGTGGTTCCACTCGCTGTGCTGCCAAGCGATTCCGGCAGTTCTCGGATTCCTCAAGACTCTCTCGACGGGACTCTAAAGAAAACAGAAATAGGAAGGAAATACAAAATCCGTAATGTACGTACAGAACACAAAACAATGTCACATCCCGCAGACTTCTGAGGCGGCATCTACACTGTACAAAGAATTCATGTAGGTTTCAAAATGCTTCACACAGCTTCATTTCACTTCTGTTAACTGTAATCTCCGCCGACCGCACGAGTAGCGCTTGATGTCTGTTGAGCGGCGATATCCGTATTGGGCATTAATCAGGGACACTTTGGATGCCACCTTAGTGAAAGATGACACTTCCGGTGGAACAGCATGAACCAAGGGGACTCTACTGATGTTGAACTGGACGCGCATGCAAGGAGGAGACTTCACTGTACAGCAGTACACGATATCAGAGTGTACGTTTTCCATGGTGGGGTGAAATGAAATAGATATAAATTGTTCTGAATCGAATGTTAACAACTTAGGAGGATTAGATGTTGAAGCAGTAAATAAATATACTGAGAGAAAGAGGACATCATCGAAAGCAACAGCAGTGCACTCATTACATCTGCAGAAATAAGCAAATCGAGACTAAGAAGGAGACAAGAAAAGGAGGGAAAAGGGGAAGGAGATGGCAGAAAAAGAAGTAATAACGAAAGAAAAACTATTCTACCCTGATAGATGTATTAATCCATTTCGACGATGCAAAACAACATCGAGTTAAAATGTACAAACAAGGATGGATGGACGGATGGAGTTTTACGGCCTATCAGCCTTTGTAGGCTATTTAAGACCATTGTTCACAAAAAGCAGAGGAACTGGTTAGAAAAAGAACAAGTTACGATTTTCCTGGTAAGTCACCTCTTACTAAACGTATAGGGAGGGGCGGTGATCATTTCCTACCCCAACCCACATGGGAAACACAGAGTATGGTAAACAATTTGTAAAAGTCTTACATAAACATCACAAAACGTATCATCACAGAACAACGAACAAGCAGCTTTTGGTGGTGAGATTTTATCTAATTAAAATAAAATACTCCGTGATACTCCGCAACGACATTCAAGCAACAAACATTTAGTAGCGTACCGTATCTAAAACTACCAAAACAAAACGTCTTTGATCTATTTTCCCTCCAAAAATGTTTTACAGAGCTAATAACGGGGCTCGGAGTTATGAAATCGGCGCACCTTCATTCGTGCATCATTGCACACTCACATATGAGACGACGACATCAGCAACTGGACCCAGGTGCCGATGATTATTTCGCTTTACTCAAGCACCAACTTCTTCGACCGGCGCTTCCACGGTGCATATTCCGACTGGAGCCATGATTCGTTCCGAGGTGGGTCCAAAGCCGGTGCAAGGTTGGAATCCTGCTGCAGATCCCAGACTGAAAGCAGTGGAGGTCAGTGAACTCTGCGAGCAGGGGCGGCGTGGCTAACGTGCTCACTGCTTGCCCCGCAATTAGCAGTGCGCTGACGGGAACTGCTCCTTATATAGTATCTCTGGTGTGGGCAACTGAGGCCCCTCGTCCGCTCGAACCCTGCTTCGGCAGGCGTCCCGCGATCTGTTTCTGCCAGCATGGCTGACGCGGGGTCGACTAGACCATCCTATTCCTTGGACAGCTTTGTATTCTTTCCCCGCCAATCCCTAACTTTCTCCTCTCGCTCTCATTGTATGTATACACGCTCGAAAGCATGCGCCTTTCTTTATCTCTGTTCTGCCGCTCTCGTCCTTTCCTTGCGATTTTTTCCCTCAACCCCACCCCACCCCACCCCACCCCACCCCACCCCACCCCACCCCACCTCCGCCACCCCCCTCTCTCCCTAGAACCTTTTCGTTCTTCTCAGGACACCACCATTTACAATTATAGTACTTCCTTTCTTTTTCACCCCAAGAACCCCCCCCCCCCCCCCTCAACCCCCGCCCCCCACCCCCACCCCCAAATCCCTTTTCTCTCCCATTCCTTTATATGTAGCTTTCTCGCTGGAGGCAAAACGGAACACAGAAGCTAGCTGACTGTGGTTTTTGCTAGATCGCAACCCGATAGCGCGTCAGCCGCACAACTTAGGGAGCTGACACTTCAGTTGATAGGATTATTTAATCTCTTTCCCTCCCACCTATTCGCGTGTTTACACCCAGCTTCTGGCAGACAGACACGCGTGTTTACACCCAGCTTCTGGCAGACAGACACGCGTGTTTACACCCAGCTTCTGGCAGACAGACACGCGTGTTTACACCCAGCTTCTGGCAGACAGACACGCGTGTTTACACCCAGCTTCTGGCAGACAGACACGCGTGTTTACACCCAGCTTCTGGCAGACAGACACGCGTGTTTACACCCAGCTTCTGGCAGACAGATACGCGTATTTACACCCAGCTTCTGGCAGACAGACACGCGTGTTTACACCCAGCTTCTGGCAGACAGACACGCGTGTTTACACCCAGCTTCTGGCAGACAGATACGCGTGTTTCTGGCAGACAGACACGCGTGTTTACACCCAGCTTCTGGCAGACAGACACGCGTGATTACACCCAGCTTCTGGCAGACAGATACGCGTGTTTACACCCAGCTTCTGGCAGACAGACACGCGTGTTTACACCCAGCTTCTGGCAGACAGACACGCGTGTTTACACCCAGCTTCTGGCAGACATCACGCGTGTTTACACCCAACTTCTGGCAGACAGATACGCGTGTTTACACCCAGCTTCTGGCAGACAGACACGCGTATTTACACCCAGCTTCTGGCAGACAGACACGCGTGTTTACACCCAGCTTCTGGCAGACAGATACCCGTGTTTACACCCTGCTTCTGGCAGACAGATACGCGTGTTTACACCCAGCTTCTGGCAGACAGATACGCGTGTTTCTGGCAGACAGACACGCGTGTTTACACCCAGCTTCTGACAGACAGATACGCGTGTTTCTGGCAGACAGACACGCGTGTTTACACCCAGCTTCTGACAGACAGATACGCGTGTTTCTGGCAGACAGATACGCGTGTTTACACCCAGCTTCTGGCAGACAGATACGCGTGTTTACACCCAGCTTCTGGCAGACAGACACGCGTGTTTACACCCAGCTTCTGGCAGACAGACACGCGTGTTTACACCCAGCTTCTGGCAGACAGACACGCGTGTTTACACCCAGCTTCTGGCAGACAGACACGCGTGTTTACACCCAGCTTCTGGCAGACAGACACGCGTGTTTACACCCAGCTTCTGGCAGACAGACACGCGTGTTTACACCCAGCTTCTGGCAGACAGACACGCGTGTTTACACCCAGCTTCTGGCAGACAGACACGCGGGCTTAGATTGTGTTTTGCTGAGAGCTCTCCCTCCAGCTTACAAACGCTTCGGGGATAACGCATTTTGATTTGACGAGTAAAGATGAAATCGGTGGCTTTACTTCCGCATTATCTCATTTAAGCGTGGCAACATAACATGCTCTTTCAAGTAACATTCCAAATTATACTTTAGTTTGGAAAGCGTATCTTCCGTGGAATTTCGTATTAAAATATTTTATGAAAGGACTGAACCACTGAAAGTTGATTGAAATTTGTGTTATATTTACTCTACGATGTAGTTACTCTATCAGTCTATGTTTAAAAATTACTTCAAATAGACCACATATATCAACACCCATCAACAGAAAACCGCAGCTATCTTCCAGTCCTCCTCCCCTCTACACACTATTACTTTTTTTTTAATCGACATCGTTTGCAATATAAGACCTGCTTCATAGATGCTGTCCCGCCAAAGATGAACGACTCACACACACACACACACACACACACACACACACACACACACACACACACACACACACACAGAGAGAGAGAGAGAGAGAGAGAGAGAGAGAGAGAGAGAGAGAGAGAGAGAGAGAGAGAGAGAGAGAGAGATTCACTCTGCAGAGCTTATTGACGTTTCAGTCCCTGTCCTCTAGGGGAAACCAGCGTCAAAGTTACCCGAGCGTTTGCAAACGTTTCCGGACGTGTCTCCTGAGTAAATACGCCTTGTGAAGACACGCCTCCAGCCTGAGGAGTGGGCGCCAGTCAGTGCACGTGGCTTTGAACTGGATAGAGGTGGAAGTAAGTACTGCACGCTATCAAAGCCGCTGACCTCTGGCGACCCTCCTCCACGCTTGAGCACGGGCCTGCAGGGTGTAGGTATGATAGCTGGCGTCAAGGCTGTAAAAAGCTTTGAGTGCAGAAGAACGATGTGCACGTGCCGATCGCCGTGCAGCAGCAAGTAGGGGGTTCCTTCGGTTTTCAAGCGCGCGTGCGTCATGAATGATTTGTATGAAAGAGAGCTAGGTCAGTAGTGACTCTGGCACAGTTCGCAAGGAATGAGTAATATACTTGACCCCTCGCATTACAGCATTGCGCCAAAGAGAGTTCGTTCTGATACTATTTTTTTCTCCACTTTTTACAGAAATAATTCAGATGTCAAAACTTGTTTCCATTTCAACATAAACATTTTATTTTATCGCATAAACGCTTGTTTATTGCCTCAACAAGCGTAATTATTAGTTTTGTGCGAAATAGTCTTAGAACTACTTTAACGGCGTATGGCAGGGAGCAGATCAACTATCCCACAAGCCTCTCGCGTGAACCTCATTAGAATTTTTTGAACGAAATCCTTCCATCACGTGATATCAGCTGTGCTGGAGACTGTTTCGCCGGTAGGCGAAGTTTCTAGTGGACTAGAATGGGATTAATGCACATTTACAAACATAACCGCTCTAGCTTGTTGTGAAAGTTTAAAGGGAAAATTGTGAAAAAGTAGCCACAACCTATTTGCACTAGTGTCGATGTGCTCTGATAAAACTAGGACTGTGCTAACACGGGGTACCATGCGTGTATATCAGAGCACAAAATGTCCACTGTTTGCGAAGAACAGCAAGCATGATGTACAATGAGTTTTTGATAAAACAGCTTATACTGATGTACCAGTATTCGAGGCTCCATAACTCTTATAACTCCTACCATGGGTCTGAACAGGACAACGCGAGCGGAATTTCGGAAAAGCTTAGTCGCACTTCGCAACTAACACACGAGGAAAGGCGGCTGATATCAGGACATAGTGCGCCTAAACTGATGTGGGATCAAAAAGATGAAAATCATTTGCATCGTTGAGATCTTTTTTACGCTTTATTTTAATCTTCATTTCATCAATCGTAGTCTAGCCATTTTGGGCAGACTGTTATACTGAAGAAGTCAGAAGCTTGAACTTGGCGCGATGACCTTGCACGGGTGAATGGATGCTTCGTGGAGTGCTCGATATGTTATCCTCACCTGCTCGCTTTCACCTTGTTCCTTTGATGTTTTTCCTAAAACTGATCCATTCGGGAGAATGTTTCATTGTGATCAGACTGATCTCACCCTATTTATTCAAAGAATTCTCTCTCTCATTCTGCTTTTGGTTTGCATTTCCTGTGTCGATGGTGATTTGAAGAGTAATGCGATGACATCGAATTGTTTACGCGTGGACTGAAATCATTAGAATTGGCATTTTGTAAAGATAACAAGAACTTTGGAAGGCCATATCAATGAATTTTACCCTACACCCTACGCATTCCACCCACATGCTTCCGCAAACTTCAACTCCTCCTTGCGGCTCTCTCTCTCTCTCTCTCTCTCTCTCTCTCTCTCTCTCTCTCTCTCTCTCTCTCTCTCTCTCTCTCCCCTCCTTCTCCCTCCATCGCCATTTATTTTTTGTTTGTTTGATACTTCCGTTCCCATCCATTTCGCCCCCGTTAATCCTTTATGACCGTGGTTGATAGTGCGTTTCTTCAACAGGATATACTGATCTGCGAATATGTTTTTCGGGTGCTTTCACATAATAGAGACAGAACCTCTCTCAGCCACAACAAGGCACGACCGTAGCACTTGCCAGAGCTGCAACAAAGAGTGTTTCTACAATCTACGATGCAGAAACCAGTCGCCAGAAGCGTGTGTTTAATCGTTTCCCCCGACTGGTGGAACCACCCATAAGTGAGCTCCAGCCGCGAGGGATCAAAGTGCTGGAGCACCGGCGGTGCACAGTCGGGCGGACGCCTCATCTTCGCATCAACTTCCCTCTGCAACAAGTGAACCAGGCAGCATTTCCCTTTTGGCAGAGTTGACTCTGTGACTGACTGGGCAAATTCTTTCGTAAGTCCTCGAAGCTGACTCACATAGAAACTCTGTCAAAATTTACTGCCTGGAATCTTGAAGGGCTCCTTCTTGCTGTTGTAACGATGGGCCGAAAAGTCCCGGGAAGCCACGAGATACAGCCTATGTATGTATGTAGTAGCTTTTATCCCTCCAGGTTTACTGGAGGTCCTCACAGCTTCATCTGTCTGTCTGTCTGTGTGTCTGTCTGTGTGTCTGCCTGTGTGTCTGTCTGTGTGTCTGTCTGTGTGTCTGTCAGTCCCGACTTAACGGCTGATATCTCAAAAACTACTGGACGGATTTTCTTAACATTTTGCACACTTACTGCAAGTTAGGTCCGATTGAATGTATCAAATTTTCAGAATCGAGGTTTGAAAAGAATGTAACTTTTTTAGGTCGTAAACTCGAAAACACCTCCCTAAAATGTCAGTTGACGGAATGGCGATATTTCGCCTTTTCCTTCACTCCCGTCGCCAGCAGCGTTTCTCTCACGCTGTACGAGCGCTCACCAATTACATAATTAGTTTTCGTGATCCTCCCCAGAAAGAAAATCGTCTTTGCTAAAACAAAATACCGTTTTACAGTCAGAATTGTCCACCCGCGCGGTCGGTCCGACTCTTCGAACAGCCACTCCGTCTGAGCGCAACACTACCAAGTTCTGTTCGCGTGGCCTAATGGCAGTGAATCGATATTAAACTTGGCAGAAATAGACCTTGCGTATCCTAAAATGTACAAGACCACTCAAATTTCATGAACTATCATCCATTTTTCTACAATTTACAGTGCAAAATACGAACCGAGGGAGTTTACGGAAAAGAACGTTATAATTGCTTTACAAACACTTAGTCATGTCAGTTCCCGTATGGCTCATCTGGTAGAGCGTTGGACTATTGTTATGTTAGGTAATGCGCAAAGGGTTCGAATCATCGCTGAAACTTTTTTTTTCTTTCTTTTTTCGAGAGGTTGCGGGTTCGAACCCGATCTTCTTCTTTTTTTAAATGCCAAAAGCTGGAGGTTCAGCGCCAGCGGTTATTATAACGCGCTATTCTCACGCCGAGGCATGCTCAAAGCGCCCACAATTTGTGTTAAACAAAAAGGTCTTAAGTTTTTTCCGGAAGCTGGCCAGGTTCTCTGACGTGCCTGCCGTGAAGTTTTATTCTCTGCAGATGGCTGGCAGGGAAGCAAGGATCAATCTGATGTGCCAGGAGGGAGGCTGATCTGCCTCATTGGAGCCACAGCTTTTTTCCCCTTCCAGAGGCACTTCCTGCAGGGCGCCCCCTGGTGTGCACGTTCTTCTGGTGCCATGAACTTCGCAGTCCTCGCTGTTGCAGTAGTTAATAACTTATTCTGGCCAGTAAACAAACTTCCTCTAGTGCCGTGAACTTCACAGGCCTCGCTGTTGCAGTAGTTAATAACTTATTCTGGCCAGTAAACAGACTTCCTCTAGTGCTGTGAACTTCACAGTCCTCGCTGTTGCAATAATAACTTATTCTGGTCAGTAAACAGACTTCTCTAGTGCCGAGAACTTCACAGTCCTCGCTGTTGCAATAATAACTTATTCTGATCGGCAATTAACTCTTTCTAGTGTCAAGAACTTCACGTCCCATCTAGAACAATACAATTTAAAGCATATGTTTATTCTCTTCAGGGAATAAGCTTGATTTCTTTTTATTTTGAATGGGATCAACCGAAAATTGTCAGAGAAAAATTACTGCAATTCGTCTCCAAATCGGGCCTTTGCTTCTTTTCATTGTCTATGACGATGGATACTCATCGCTTTGTAAGTTTTCATTTGTTTATTTCATGACCTATTTGATGCACAAAAAACGTATCACATCGCAAAATACAATTGTTAACA
>JAWQFJ010010687.1:17500-23524 GCA_034096865.1 Theodoxus fluviatilis
GAACGGATGCCCGTGAGCTGACATTTGTAAGAACAAAATAAAAAAGTGAGCAAAAAGGGCGGTGTGTGTACACGTATGAAGTGTGGAATGTTCTTTAAACAGCATATCGCCCCAAGCTATTTTCATTTTTGAAAAGGATCGACTTTTTTTCCGATCGATGAAGTATCTGTGTTCCCTTCAACAAAAGCTACTAAGAAGGAAAACACGGAAATGGGCTTCCTGCGTGACTCGTGTGCGCCGTGGGATGAACAAATATCTGGAGAGATAACCAAAAAAGCATAAGGTAGGCGGGAATGAAACATTGAAAAATCGATGGTACCTCCCTTCAACGAAACGTAGTACGACGGGCGGCGAAAATATCACACTTTCAAATTTCATTCAAAGGCAAGATTCGCTTTTTGAGGAAAGTTACTTACACCACTGACAACGAGAAAGAGACAGCTTTCGTCCGCCTCGGTTGCTGTTTACAAATATCGGCCGCACGGCCACACTTCTTGGGAAAGGCAATATCAAGTGACGTCTACAACCATGCGCCCAGCTGGAGACAAAGGTCGTGAAAACATGCGCTAGTAAGGAAGGAAATGCACCATCACCCAGCGAGAGTGCTGAACCTCGCTCAATAGCTGCTAGTTGATAGTCCTAGTCACAGCACTCTCATCAGTTATCACAGAGACAGACGGATCTAAACAGAAATGGCCATCATTGATGCTATACGCCTCGTCCTGTACCCCTGTCTTGCAGGGGATCTACATGCTTGCTTCCATCGCAGGAGATAAGACAAGTCTGGAAGCCAAAGAAAACGTGTCATCTCAAAGACAGATGCGATGCCCTCTGGTAGAGTTTCACGCAGAGAGTATTTACCTCCATCTCTCACACGAAGCTATGAAACGTGTTCCTTGTCCTCGACACTGCTGCTTCTTCTTCAAGCAGCTTCCAACCTTTCCTCACACTAGACTGCACGGCCTCTCAAACTTCCCCCCTTTCCTCACACTAAACTGCACGGCCTCTCAAACTTCCCCCCTTTCCTCACACTAGACTGCACGGCCTCTCAAACTTCCCCCCTTCCTCACACTAGACTGCACGGCCTCTCAAACTTCCCCCTTTCCTCACACTAGACTGCACGGCCTCTCAAAACCGACCACTTTCCTCACACTAACTGGTCACGGCCTCTCAACTTTCCCCCTTCCTCACCTTAGACTGCACGGTCCTCTCAAACTTCCCTTCCTCACACTAGACTCACGGCCTCTCAACTTCCCCCCTTTCCTCACACTAACTGCACGGCTCTCAAACTCCCCCCTTGCGCTCACACTAGACTGCACGGCCTCTCACGTTCCCCCTTTCCTCACACTAGACTGCACGGCCTCTCAAATTTCTCCCTTCCTCACACTAGACTGCACGGCCTCTCAAACTTCCTCCTTCCTCACACTCCTCTCAAACTTCCCCCCTTCCTCACACTAAACTGCACGGCCTCTCAAACTTCCCCCCTTTCCTCACACTAGACTGCACGGCCTCTCAAACTCTGCTCAGCGCATGAAAACCTGGCCGACCTAGGCGTTGAAGTTTTTGAGCATCCAAGGGCGGACAGTGATACGACAAGGCCCGGGGGAAATATGGAAGGCGCCAGGTGCACGACCCTCGACAGCAGCTCCTCTGGGACTCGGCAGTCCCGGGAAGGAGGACAAGGAGTGAATGTGACTGACACGCCTTTTGCAGCTGCGAAAGAAATCTCTTGCAGAGGTCAATGGAGAAGAAGCACGTGATGTAGTATGCAATGGGTCCAAGGGGCTGAAATGAATTTTAAGATAAGAAAGGGGGGGGGGGGGGGGGAACGGAGAAAGAATAGGTGCGGGAGGGGGGGAGGAGACGAAGATCCTGCATATTCATATTGTAAAGATCATTGGATGGATGGATGGATGGATGGATGGATGGATGGATGGATGGATGGATGGATGGATGGATGGATGGATGGATGGATGGATGGATGGATGGATGGATGGATGGATGGATGGATGGATGGATGGATGGATGGAGGGAGAGGAAGGGAGAGCGGGTGGGTGGGTAAGAGAGAAAGAAAGAAGTTGAGATAGAGAGAGGGAGATAGAAAGAGATTGATTGATTGATTGATTGATTGATTGATTGATTGATTGATTGATTGATTGATTGATTAGCTTTATTTCGGCCGACGACCCTTCATTATGAAACAGTTTACATACATCATTAAGATAACAACCGTATCATTGTAGATCTACAAATAGAATTTACATCTTCGGTTGCACTGATGCAATTCCACGTTCTTCGATTTGGTATCTCATTCGACATCACAAATGTGAACTGGTAAAACAAATATGTGCCTACAAGTCAGGAACTAATTAGGAATTGTAGGTCACCCCATAGGATTTGACCCTGACATGTAGTCTCACATTGCGTATAGAACAGTTGTTTACAAACAATTTGTACAACTTCTGACTCATTTACAACGCTTCTATTAACTGGAATGAATTAAAATTGGACGGACATTAAATTGGAAATTCAATAGTATATACATCGGTTAAAATACAACCCAGTAAAAGAGACGTGATTTTCATCTTTACGACGCTAGCAGTGAGCCTCCTTCATCATATGTGTGACGTGATGCCATGTTGATTGTCATTGCTCGAATCTTTAGAGAATAATTAATAAACATGGCAACATCTCGAGTTTTTTTTGTACCACGTCCATTCAGTAAATATGCCACAGTAGTACAGTCTGTTCGCTGAATGTATCTTGATAAATACTTTTCTCTAGTGTCCTTATAAACAGAACAGTAAAGCATAAAATGGGCTTCGTCTTCAATTTCAATACAAAATGGACAAGTTTTCAGTGGACTCTGTTCTGATGTCGATCGGACATTGTTTCTCAGTTCGTTATTTCCTAATCTAAATCGTATGAATACATCTCTAAATTTCTTAATATCTATAGTACACAAATATCTCTCACACTGCAGATTATTTTTGAAGGATTAATAGAGAGCAAATCTAGTGCTGCTGCTAATTTTAGCTGCCCACTCCTGTAGATAGCAATCACGTAATCTTCTTTTGAGAGACCTCAGAAAACCCTTTTCGTGTGTCGTATCACAGTTTGTGCATAAATAACCGTATCCTAATTCTGACAAATTCCGCTTAATTGATTGTACCCAATCAAACTGGGCTGAAGGGTTTGCGTTCAACATCATGTAATAGGCCTACTTTGGAAGTCTATCTGCTGGCATCTTACATCATCTCAGCCAGTACTTAGCAGCTCTCATCATAGCACTAATATAGACTGGGTATCTTCCTAGTTCGCCATAGCACAAGATGTTGGAAGATTTTATTTCGACATTGAGGAAGCGCTTGCATGCAAATAAATGCGCCTTCTCGATAGGGTGTCTCTTAGATAAGGGAGAGAGAGAGAGAGAGAGAGAGAGAGAGAGAGAGAGAGAGAGAGAGAGAGAGAGAGAGAGAGAGAGAGAGGCAGAACTGAACTGAACTTAACAAGTTTAATGTGTAGGCCACCGGCCTGTTACACTGAGAAGAAATGCGAACCGAAAAACCAATCATGTACAAGGAACAACATCAAAGCTGAGAACCAGTTTTGGAACGCGAAAAGTACACTCATGGGCAAGTGTCTAATTAATGGGACAGTTCACTTTCTCCGTGCAACCCGTGAAGATCGCTGTTGTGCCGAACCACAGAAGACGAGAGAGAGAGAGAGAGAGAGAGAGAGAGAGAGAGAGAGAGAGAGAGAGAGAGAGAGAGAGAGAGAGAGGAGAGAGAGGAGAGAGAGAGAGAGAGAGAGAGAGAGAGAGAAAAAGAGAGAGATTGAGAGAGATTGATTGATTGATTCTTTTTTACCAAGGATGAAATTTTAGGCTTTTCTGCCTATCTTGCAAATTGTCCTTGCTCATAAAGATATGAAAACACGGATAGATAAGAAAAACATACACAGTAGCTAATCTATGTACAACAGTTGGTAAGGTATATGAAGACTATGATCAACAATGACAAAGATTTTAGTAGATGCCTTTGACAACTGTCAGCTCAGTGAGTCTTCAAGCAAATACGTGTCATATGTACAGGCGACAGCAGTGAGATCATCTGAATAGATAATCACGTATGGATGCTTTAAAATACTTCATGGAAGTATTGTTCCTTAGGTGCAATGGGAGTGTATTCCATATCATAACACCTGAATATGTAATACTGCCTTTGAAAATGTCTACTCTAGGTTGTGGTAGAATGAAAGTGTTGCGAGATAGTGAATGGCTTGTTTGGGGACGAATGAAGAGATCAGTAAGATACTTCGGTGCTCGTGAATGAGCAATTTTGTGCATAAGGATGCATTTATTGAGGACGAGGTGTTTTTGGAAGGGTAGTAAGCCAAGATTTCTGATCTTTTCATCCGTAGACAATGTGGAGTCGGAAATAATAAGCTTGGCAGCTCGTCTGTACAGTGATTTAATCTTGTTCAAGTGCACTGCCATGGAGCCATCCCATACAACAGATGCAAAATTAATATGGGAATTTATGTGTGCGTGAAAAAACATTGCGCATGCATCGGTGTTGACAAAATGCCTCAGTTTAGAGAGCAGGAAAATGTTCTTAGCAATAGTTTTGCATAAGGAATTGACATGTTGTTCCCAAGTTAATTGTTCATCAACAATTATGCCCAGCACTCTGTGTTCTGAGACTTGCTCAATGATTTCATTTTCTAGCATAAGGTTGATGGTTAAGGGTTGTCGTTGACGTTTTTGTCTTGTAGTTAGGATCATGCACTTGGTTTTTGAGGGGTTTATAATCAGAGAGAGAGAGAGAGAGAGAGAGAGAGAGAGAGAGAGAGAGAGAGAGAGAGAGAGAGAGAGAGAGAGAGACCCACGTCCATCAATAATATACTTTTCTCATTAGAAAGTGTATGATAGAAAGATTATCTACTCCTGGATACACGTGTATAGAAGGTTAAAGCAGCAACACTCGTTCAAGACCAAAACTCATGTACGTATTGTGTTCAAAACACTGTGTCATGTGTTCAAGTGCGTCAATGGTTTGGCCCCGCTGTATCTGGTTGAGCTCCTCAAGACTTATAAGCCTGTGAGGGATCTCAGATCTTCGGCGCAGTCATTACTCCATGTGCCACGCTACAACACCAAGAGATCTGGGGAGAGAGCATTCTCGTATGCTGGACCAAAACTCTGGAACGATATCCCAGACAGACTGAGGAAATCTCCTTCAATACAGACTTTCAAGTCACAGCTAAAAACTCTTTTATTCAAAGGGTGAACGTGTTGAGCGCCTTGAGCATGCCTTTGGGTGTGAGATTGGCGCTATATAAGAGCCAAAATACATACATACATACATACATACATACAGTGACGCTGACGAGAAAGGGGGACGGATGGGTGGTGCTCCAGAAAAGAAACACAAGTATTTGACGTGTGCTCAGAAGGAAAAGATGGCGGAGGGGGGGGGGGGGGGTGCTCCAGAAAAGAAACACAGGTATTGGCCGTGTGCTCAGAAGGAAAAGATGGCGGAGGGGTGGTGCTCCAGAAAAGAAACACAAGTATTGGCCGTGTGCTCAGAAGGAAAAGATGGCGGAGGGGTGGTGCTCCAGAAAAGAAACACAAGTATTGGCCGTGTGCTCAGAAGGAAAAGATGGCGGAGGGGTGGTGCTCCAGAAAAGAAACACAAGTATTGGCAGTGTGCTCAGAAGGAAAAGATGGCTTCACAGGCGACGGAGGAACGAGCAGGGAGCAGAGTTGGGAACATCTGACTCATTGAGAACGCACGTCCAAACGAGGACACCTGTATCACCTGGTGTAGTCTAGAGAGGTCCGCTATGAACAGACCGAAAGCACCTCCGGCCGCATGTAGTACTGAGAGAGAGAGAGAGAGAAAGAAATAGAGAGAGAGAAAGAGAAAGAGAGAGAAAGAGAGAGAGACACACACAGACAGTGACACACACACACACACGCTGACAGACAGATAGAGAGAGAGAGAGAGAGAGAGAGAACGA
>JAWQFJ010010688.1:0-5000 GCA_034096865.1 Theodoxus fluviatilis
CTCTCTCTCTCTCTCTCTCTCTCTCTCTCTCTCTCTCTCTCCCCTCTATCATGTATCATGTGTCTCAGATGTCTAGGTTGTCTGGGTTGTAAGACCAGCCTACTATGTAGCTTATCAGTCCGGGAGGGTCGCAGAGCCACCCTCTCATATCGTTTGTTAATTGAACTTGACATGTGACCGAGGACAGTTTCTCTCCTGTCGTTCTCGTGCGCTATGCTTAAATTGTTAAGATACAAGATACAAATTTGATGCTTTCTCTAAATTAAGGCATCTGATTGCAATGGTGCAATATTCATTTGGTTGAATTTGTTATCCCTATCGAGGCAACACTTGGTGTGAATAATTTCGAGTAAGTATAAGGCAGCAATGAGCCTTTTTCTATCATTAGGAAAACGCAACCCAGAGTCAGGCTGAGATCACCACAGCTGATCCCAAGCCTGGCTCCTCTGAGGTTCGCGCGTTCCTTTGATAAGGAGGGACTGTCAGGTCGAGAGAGACCCCATCCCATCTGGAGGAGAGACCACTGCCACCATGGTCATGGGTTTGGTCTAGGCCATTACCAACCAGCCTGGGAGCAGCAGCGATTTTGTCTCATGCCTGGGCTCTTGTACCATCAAGCCTTGCCTCCACCCCCATCACATATATACACGTATATAACAAATTCATAAGTGTGGCAAAACCTCACATGTTTGAATATTCAAACAAAACACAACCATAATCATAATCATCAAAGTTATAATCAAAACAAATTCAATACAAGGTTCACATTTTGTTTCTTTTTTCCTCTCTGAGTTTCAAGGCATAGAAGATGTACATGAATACACTCCTTGTTATTCGAATGTTAGTGTCTTTCAGCAACCAACGGCAGTCTGTCATTTTCTTCACACTCACGTATTATTGTATATATTTATTTCTTAATTCACTGTGAGGACTTAAGTATATGAGGAAATGATTTTCATCTTCCAACACGTTACAGAATGGGCAAGTTAGCTTGTTTGCTTCACTGTGATTATAGCATTGGTTAATTCTTAAAGAGTTCGTTCCAAGTTTGAATCTGATAACTGCGCCTCTAAAGTTGTTAATGGTTAAAAAGGTAAAGTATTTTTCTTGACCAAATACGTTTTTGAAGGGAGAATACAGTGCAATTATTTTACTATTACGATTTCGTTCATCCCAAAATTGTCGAATGAAAATAAAAGCAACCCCCATCGGTATACGCGTGCTTGTAAACGGCCCTTTTGAGGGCCATCTTGGCTCAAGAAAGAATACCATTGTCGGTTGCTGTCCACATCTTTTTATTTTTAGTCAATATTTCGATCGACCGCGGCACCTCATTATTTACTTAAGATTGTCGAAAGCAGTCTTGTAGTCTTTGTTTAAGTTGTTTAAAAAATATTGACTCATTCCCAACCCCTTCGTACAGCCACACGTAGGTGAACTCTAACTTATATGAGGTGGTTTTTTTACAATACTAGGCCAATTTTTTTCATCATGAACATGCGAATTCTGTAGCATTACATCATTCTGGGAACCCGAGTCCCTAGTGACTCTGGCGCAGTTCGCAATGAATCCCTAATAGACTTGACCCTTCGCTTTACAACATTGCGCCAAAAATAGTTCGCTCCGATACTAATTTTTTCCACGTTTTACAGAAGTCATTAAGATGTCAAAACTTGTTTCCATTTGAACACAAACATGTTATTTCATTGAATAAATGCTTGTTTATTGCTTCAACAAGCGTAATTTAGTACTTTTGTGCGAAATAGTCTCAGAACTACTTTAACGGCGTATGTCAGGGAGCAAAGGGCTATCTCATAAGCCTCTCATGTGACCTCCATTTGAATATTTCGGACGGAATCCTTTCATCATGTGATATGAACTGTGCTAGAGACTCTTTCGCCGGTAGGCGAAGTGTCTGGTGGACTAGAATGGCATTGCATAGGCTTGTCTAGGTAATCTATCTGGTAACATTCTGGCCAGTCTCGTTCAGTATTTTATCACTCGGATAGTGCTATTGATAGCCAGATTTCGCCGTGCGCAAAGTGTTTTGGTGTTTAACGTCTAAACTCATTAACTGTTTACATGCAAAGAGATGTACGTTTCCCATTTTGTGTTATTCTCTAGGCCTCAAATTTCTGCACCATACAACAAGCAGGGCTACACCTGAGCATCAAAAAGTCTGAAGAATGCAGCAAAGTTTTTGTTGCAGAGGGCCCACATAGTTTTCATTAACTGGACAGCCCTTTGTTTGCCATAAATGGCAACCTCTTCTACTGTAGCAGCTGTGGAAAGTCGGGTAGAAAAGATATAACCTAAATAACTGTATCTGTTCACAACATCCAATCGTGTACGGCTAAGATACCATCTTTCGCTCTCGGCCAAGTGTCCACCTTTTCTAAATACCATGACCTTTTTTCTGTATTGACTTTAAGTCCGAGATATTCTGAAATTGTCGTCAGGAAATGTAACTGATTTTGTAGTCCACTGGGTGTGGATGATAGCAAGGCTATATCGTCTGCAAATAGTAAGGCGAAGATCTCAACTGCGTCTAGTACCATTTGTACACCATGCTTTCCGTGGGCTCGGATGTCATCTGCCACGGTGTTGATGTAAAAAGAGAAAAGTGGACGTGCTCTCTTTTGCACCCTGTTTCACACCGACCTAACAAGGAAGAAACTCACTAATCTAATGGATCCAACGGAGGCAAGGCTGAACATTCGAATACATAACTTTCATCATTTTGGTGAATTTCGTACGCATTCCACTACTCTGTAGTATCCTCCAAAGTTGTCCGTGATCGACAGAGTCAAATGCCTTTCTGTAGTCTACGAAGGCTACGTTTAGTTTGCCTCTGCCTAGACTTTATACGTTTTTCAATATAAGCGCTTTAAGTGTAAAAACGTGATCGATTGTTGGGTAGCCAGACCTGAATCCGGCTTGCTCTGCATACATTTTCCCTTCTCTTTCCAGCTAAGTGCGGAAGCGTCTTGCTATGATAGACGAAAACAGTTTACTGATGATAAATAAATGCCTCTACAATTATCAGGATCTAGCTTGTTGCCTTTTGTGTGGATTCTGATAATAACAGATCGGGACCACTCTCTAGGAAGGTAATGAGTATCAAACGGAAGATCTAACTGTGTTCAGTCGGAAGGCACATGTCGGTTCAACCCTCAAGGCACAATAACATTGATGGTAACCACGAAGAAAAAGAGGTTGTAGTATTCCACTTAGAATTCTAGTTGTCTTTGTTATCCGCTGGCCTGTCATCAGAATCCATTCCTCTGAATACAAAACCACAGTCAGTATCACGTGTGTAGGAGGGCAACGCCGCACGACCGCTCACCGTGGCAGCCAGCTATGAGAGAGAGAGAGAGAGAGAGAGAGAGAGAGAGAGAGAGAGAGAGAGAGAGAGGGAGAGAGAGACAGAGACAGAGAGAGAGTGAGAGAGAGAAAGACAGACAGACAGACAGACAGACAGACAGACAGACAGACAGACAGACAGACAGACAGACAGACAGACAGACAGACAGACAGACAGACAGACAGACAGACAGACAGACAGACAGACAGACAGAGAGAGAGAGAGAGGGGGAGGAAAAACGAGGGGTCAAGTTGGGAGTGGGGCATGATGCAAGTACTTTGGTTTTGACCTTCATTGCAGGAAGGGGCTTGTGATCATGTTTTAGCGTCTTCATTTTGCACTGAATAAACGACTGCACGCACACAGTAGATCTATGAATTATTGGATCCGCTGGGTGAAAATAATACTGAAGACGTTCCTCTTTTCATAATCTTCGGCGGGACTTTGACTAGTTCAAACTTTCTGCATGGCCATTTCGACTTTAAGTTTTCTATTTTGTAAAAAAGACTGCTTCAGTCAGTGTTCTGATACTATTGACTCATCCCCCTTCATTTTAAGAACGTACTTGGTGAGTGGCAAATTTCATTTTTTTAAAGCTTACTAACATCTCAAACTTTTATAGCTGCCATCAGCATAAAATTAATACATATTTAACTGTAACACGCTTGCCACATCCTTTTCAAAGCAATGCGCATGCGTGAAGCAGTCTCTTAAAGACGAAATCGGAGGAGGGACTTGTAAACGGATCACAGTGATACTTAGCGAATTGAATTACGCTTCATTACAGTCCCCGGAGAGCTCGGTTACCTCCATGCTAATACCGTCCTTCTCAAGGATGATGCCTTTCCAGAAGCCTTTATGGTCGACAGAGCTAATGCAGATGGTTTCGCTACACGCTCTAAACTCTCGACGCTTGCAGTTGAAAGAAAAATTCTCGTTCCCCTCGAAGCTAAATTGGCACACGAGACCCATTAGAGTCAAGAGAACACGGTTCTTCTACAGCGCTAAAACAAAGAAACTGTCTTGCGAGCATCTCTGGAATATGTCTTTCCGCTAATTTTGCAAGGGAAGTCTCCTTCGTCCCGTTCGTACGTCTCAAACAAATGCAAAGATAGAACAGAAACCGGCGCGGTCAACGAACTGCGTGTAATCTTCAAGAACACTGGCTTTGCTCGTTTGGAGACAACAGTGAAGAGAAAATACAAGTGAACCTTTACAACGAAGTGCTTGATACTCACTTGCAAAGTTTTTCGTAGTAGCTGACTATCAAATGCAAACTGTTTGTTTGCAACCTCTTTAGGTTGACTGTCGAAGCTAGCAATGCCTTTCCGTGAAATTGAAGCTGGCTCTGACGTGCATACATCCAAGTGAAAAGTAGACTGAAGACGCAAAAAGGACGAAATTTTATATCATTTTAGTACCACACATATTATTTTGTAAGTAACTTCCATTGTTACATACGCCTGACCGCACTCTTTGCAGTGAAGTCAAACCCATGTTAAGGTAAGGTGGAGTCAAGTGCTTTCATTTACGTAAAAATCAAACTTTCAGTTGATATACAACCAATGTAAATACCTCATCCTGAGATGGCACAATCAAACACTTTTAAAGGTAAAATTCAAACAAAACTTTGTGT
>JAWQFJ010010688.1:15000-27500 GCA_034096865.1 Theodoxus fluviatilis
CTCTCACTGTCTCTCTCTCTCTCTCTCTCTCTCTCTCTCTCTCTCTCTCTCTCTCTCTCTCTCTCTCTCTCTCTCTCTCTCTCTCTCTCTCTCTCTCTCTCTCTCTCTCTCTCTCTCTCTCTCTCTCTCTCTTTCTCTCATAAAACGACAAAAAGTGGAGATTTCTTGTATAACAGAACAACTCTTCAGTAAATTCCTGAGTCTCTGGAAAGATTTTCTAATTCGGGAATTTGTTTTGCGACCAAATACTGAATCTGTTATTTCTTGCCGTAGTTGATCATTTAAGATAATGATTATAAGTAATTATTGTGTAATATATTACAACAGCAAAGACGTCATCACGCATACACGAATCTCTCAAAAGAACTACTAAAATGGGTGATTTTCTATTGGAGCGCACACAGAGTAGCAGATTGACTAAGAGGTGATCAGGTATATCTTTGCCACGAATGTATTTTCTGACCTCTCTTTGATCATGAGTGAAGGGTATATTTCACGAAATACAGCCTTGGGGGTGGAGGGTGGAGAGGGAGGAGGCTCCTGAAAAGAAATGCATATAGCAGGTGGACTATGAAATGGTGTTCAAGCGAGGGTAATTTTCAATGGGATTTCTATGCAGCACAATAACAAATACTTTGAACACAAAGAATCAGTTTCCACTTCATCCAGAGAGGCCTCGCCAAACTGACCATGACGTTTACAAACTGTGTTTCTTCTCCAAAATAAATGTGTGTTAAACTCGCTGGATTCATGACAAGAAAGAATTCTTTCATACACGAAATATTTATGAGCTTGTAATGATAGTTTTGCAACAGTAAACTTCACTGTCGAAATATCAAGAAGCACGCTGTTTTGACTTTCGATCTACATCCTCTGCCGAACAGCCATATCTGGAACAGGTGCGCGATTCACGAACTATCTCTCTATTAGCTTCTTGCTTTCCTGAAGAAAAACAAAGCACAGCATCTCTTGCAAACATTCTGGCAACCGAAGCCGGCCTTCCAGACGGCAAGGAAAACCATCTCCTGGACCTCCGCTGAACCCAGCATCCAGTGGAGTTCACGACAGGGCACAACAAACTGCTTTGCACTTGCTCCGTCGTGGCAACCTCATCAGCAGGCTTTTCCAGCAGCAGCAGCTGCTGCAACGGGAGTCTGGCGGGCGGAGGCGACGTTGGTGGTGAGAGGTAATGGTCCGTAGCAAGGGTTCTTTGGCGAGAAGCCCTTACCACGTCATCGCGACCTCGTCTGACTCCATCTCTCTGCCCTCTCTGCCGTGTATGAACGTGCTGCTTCAATGTGGCTGTGGTGCTCTCTCTCTCTCTCTCTCTCTCTCTCTCTCTCTCTCTCTCTCTCTCTCTCCTTTCTTCCTTTTATCTCTCTCTGTCCCTCTCTTTCAGTCTTTCACATTCTGTCTCTTTCTTTCTTTCTCTTTTCCTTCTTTTTCATTGTTTCATTCTTTATATCTCTGTCACTATGTCTCTTTTACTTTTTTTCCTTTACTTCTTCTCTCTGTCTGTCACTCTGTCCGTCCGTCCGTCCGTCCGTCCGTCCGTCCGTCTGTCTGTCTGTCTGTCTGTCTGTCTGTCTGTCTGTCTGTCTGTCTGTATGTCTATCTATCTATCTATATAGCTGTCTATCTATCTACACCATGGATACTGGGAAGATCCCATGGGCATCACAACTTTCATTCTTGTTGGCTCGTCTAGACGTTTAACCAACATGTGCATCAATTGATGTTCACCTATACATTCATGCACAATCATTCACACCAGACAAAGTGACAAGACAGGGTAGCAGCAATTTTCTTTGATCAACATGAGTTTTAACTTTTTCCCCATCCCGCCTCATCTCTTTTTTGGAGGTGTACATGGTCCAGTATGCTAAGGTGTTGAGCTTTGTAGCGAGGTGCTGTGCCGTGGTTCAATCCCAGAGGCGGGGGAGATGGGAGGGAAAAGTTAAAACTCATGTCTGTCTATCTATCTGTGCCTGTTTGTCTGTCTGTCTGTCTGTCTGTCTGTCTGTCTGTCTGTCTGTCTGTCTGTCTGTCTCTCTCTCTCTGCGTCTAAGTGTATGTGTGTCTGTCTGTCTGTCTGTCTGTCTCTCTCTCTCCCTCTCTTTTTGTCTGCGTGTGTGTGTGTGTGTGTGTGTGTGTGTGTGTGTGTGTGTGTGTGTGCGCGCGCGCGTTTAGCTGGCTGGCCAGTTGTTTGTGTCAGTCGGATACGCCCATTGAGTCTCTGAAGCGTACAAGAATGTCTTAATGATTTTTCGTTCTGATTCCTTGCAACTAAATAAGATTCCGAGAACAAATAACATTTTGTCTTTCGTTGTTTACTTGTGTGTATTGAAAACAAACGAAATGGCGTTTATGTGTTGGTTTTCCACATTTCGTCATGATTGCTTTCAACGTCTTTTTTAGGTTATGCAACACATCACACCTTTGTTGCGGCGACAACGAAGACAATGATAACATCAACGCCTCGACGACGACGACGATTATGAAGTTGACGACGATGATGAAGTTGACGACGCCAGCGATGATGATGACAACGACGACGACGACGACGATGATGTTGGTGCTGCTGCTGCTGCTGCTGCTGCTATTTCTGCTGCTGCTGTTTCTGCTGCTGCTGCTAATGATGATGACGATGATGATGATTCTTCTTTCTCGCTCATCCTGCTGCTGGTGTTGGTTCTAGTCTTGCTGCTTTACACACCTCTTTATCTGCTCCTCCTTCCTACTCCTCCGTTCAGATGTACGCATGGTAAATCAAACACTACAGCTGCAAACCAACTTCCGCCCGATCGACGTTCTGATCAAAAAGAAAACACACACTGCCCGTTGAGGGCGCTCTAAGATTTCCTTAGATTCTGAGCCAGAGCGTATGTGCGTTCTTATCTTGAAGGAGAAGAGTAGAGACAATGGAAGCAGGAGGGATGGAGGTGGGGGTTGATGGAACGAGGACTGAGGTAGGAAACGGGGTGGGGGGTGGGGAGAGGGTACGATAAGGTGGGGAAGGGAGTCTACCTGTCCTCCATATGGAGTCCGTCAGGTTAGGGGTGTCTTGGACACGCCCTGAGAACGCCTTCACCAGACAGGTGGGAGAGGGATCGTCTTTCTGTCTACACAGTTGAGGTTGCACCCTTGGGATCCGCGGCTGTCTGCGATGGAAGATAATGAGGAACAAAGCTCAGCGCCCTCACCATGAGTCACGCCTGCGTCAGAACCGTCCCGATGAAACCGACATTGCAGCACGTTCGTCGCACGTCCACACTGAGGGCGCCGTGACCCAGGCACAGGTAAGTGGGTTCGTCCCTGGAGGCTGGGGTCCCTGCAGAGAACGTGGCAGCATCTTTCAAACTCACCGGCAGATGCACCGTAGGAGCCTCCAGACGCCCTGTTAGTGGTTTCTGGGTTGCCGTTTCTGCTGACGCCAGGTTCAACGCTGCTCTTGAGTTCCTTTGCGTAGTGGAATTCAGAGCGAGTTTAGTCCAATGAGACAAGAAGCCATATCATGTGGATCTTGTAATCAACGTTCTTGAGGAAATCAAAAGTGGTGATCCAGTGTATGGTCGTGTCATTGGGCGGATGGATGAGTGAAAAGGGAGAATCAATTTGATTTGTAGCAGTGGTAGTGGAAGTAGGGGAAGTAGTGATGGTGGTGATGGTGGTAAGGAAGTAAAAGTAGTAGCAGTACCAACGGCAGCAGCAGTAGCAGAGGAAGTACTAGTAGAAGCAGCGGTAGTAGTAGTGCTAATGGTAGTAGTAGTAGTAGTAGTAGTAGTAGTAGTAGTAGTAGTAGTAGTTGAGTAGTAGCAGCATCAGAAGAGGTAGTAGCAGTAGTGGTAATTCCTGCAATGGAATAGTAATCGCAGTAATCGAAGTAGCAACAGCGGCAGCAACGGTTGTGGTAGTTGTTGCACTAGCAACAGCAGCAGCACAAGGAGGAAAAGAAGCAGTACCCGCAGCAGTGCCATCTCTACCAGCAGTGGAAGTAGCGGTAGTAACTTTTTCATGTGCTGTCTGTCAAACCGCACCAGCATGCTCTCCCGGCTACAACGTTCGCACATCAAGTACATGTAGGTAGATTTTTTTTCACTTCTTTTCCGTCGCCAATAACACACACATATATATACATACACCCACACTCACATCCACCCACCCACACCCACACCCACCCACCCATCCCCATGTGTGTGTGTGTCTGTATGAGAGAGAGAGAGAGTAGTAGTAGTAGTAGTAGTAGTAGTAGTAGTAGTAATAGCATCAACAGAAGTAGTAGCAGTAGTGGTAGTTCATGCACATATAACAGGGTGTTATGAGGTGCAAGAAAATCCATCAGAGTTTGACTCATGAACATTTTCATCAGTGAAAGTAGTCAAACATTTTTGCTTTTGCAAGTCAAATATGAGGATTTCAACTATTCCAAAAAGCGGAAACTGAAGACAAATATATATTTAAAATAAAACTCATTCGATCACAATTAATGGATCCCAGCACTGGGCATAAAAGTCAACATTATCGCGAAAGAAACTATTTACAACAAATCATTTAAACCGTTTCACAATCTGACCTAAACACCTAACGGCTCCAAGCATCGAGATTAAAATTCGACATTCCCGTAATATACACGATTTACAACAAATGATTTAGAAGCGTTTCACAATCTGATGTTCAAAGTCAAAAGCTTCGAGAAAATCGATGTAATCTACTTACTACTAAAAACACCACGTTCATGACCACCGGTTTGGGATAGAGAACACCTGGGCCGATGGTCATACCATCCGTTAGTGTCCAGTTTTGTCAGCATCCCGGGGAGGAGGATCAGATGGGCTTTAGTCTTGACCTCCAGACATCAGTCAAAACGATGCCACAATTTGTCTGGTCCTCGCTACACAAGTGTAGGCCAGGGGCCACGGCTCGACCAGACTGTGCCCCTGTCTTGTATGCTAAGCTTCCCAGGTGTGAACGGGGGAATGGCTGAGACTCGGAGCTGAAGAAAGGTTAGAAATCAGGCGAAAACAAGGACATCTATTGTTTTATGAGTGGAGGCGGAAACATCTCAAGAATTTTTTGGTGCCTGTTCCGGCAAGGTGAAAATTATTACGCATGCAAAAAAAGACATGTTTGCCTCCTTCGTTCATGTCGTGGTGAATTATCTTCCCCACTGTGTAAATGGGTTTTCATTTGAAAAGTTCTTGTAATTATTTCTTGTCGTGGTTTTTGTTCAGGTTAAGTAAGTGCGAGAGAGAGAGAGAGAGAGAGAGAGAGAGAAAGAGATATATATAACGTATGGGGAAGTACGGGTATATATTTGGCATGTCATTGGAAGAAGAACAAGCTGCATTCAGCCATTTACTGTCTTTGGCACTGATTAACGTGTGTGGTCACAACGTATGTCACTTCAACCGATTTGTAAGCAAGCTTCTACATTTATCATGTATCACACTGTAGGATTAACAAAGAAATTCTCATTGCATGAGTATCCTAACTTGTCGTTTCTATCAACCATGGACAACGCAAGCAGGAAACGACACGAAACGCTCAAGCAAAACAGCGCAACATCGAAATGGAGCCAACGTTCCTATTACCCTCGGGCGAAGAGTAAAGGAGAGGCTTCTCCGTTTGAACTCCTGACCAAGGTAGATGCTGCGGTCAGGCCACTGTTGCTGGACCCGAGATTAAGTTCTCAACAATATGGATGGTGGGACTTCTCGGCTTGTGGCAGCCGCTAGTCTCAAGCACAGACAACGTGTGGTGGACGAAGGGAACGCTCACCGAGATCTAAGCGGCGCTGGCACCTTGGGTCATAGGTCAACACGAAGGCTTAGCAAGCGTGGAACTTTCTGGCGTAGGCTTTGGGCTCCCGAAATCCGCTCTCCTTGTTCTCTCATTCCTGATGCACCCCAGCCCCCTTTCTCCTCGCTTCCTCTCTCCTCTCCGTCCACCACATCCCAGACACCGCCAATCCAGCCCCCAGCCACACCCTTGGCCTGATGAATAGGACATTCAGAAGATTCACGAAGATTCGCGACTCAAAATTTTCCATCCAATATGTTGCAGCCGATAATAGCCGGTGGTTTGCCAAAGGACCACAATAAAAGTGTGAGTCTTCACAACCGCATGGGAAGTCAAGAAAGATCTAGTATTTGTAAGAGAAAGGAACACGCAATATTCGCGTCTTTGAGTTTGAAAAGCACAAGACAATAACAAAGGAACAGGGGTACATCAAAAACGAGACAAGCAATACATTGTCAGAAGAAGTAAGGAAATTAGTGCATATGTGCATTAGTGCACAATTTTGTTTGGTAGGCATTTTATGCCCCTCCACCTCTTCGTTTTGTGTTTCTGTGCATTTTGTTTTCTGCACGGCTGGCTGTATTGAACAGTCAGTCACCGCCATTCCCGTCACCGTGTTGATCGCCCGTGCAGCCCGACAGCGGGGCTGGTCAACTGAGCTCAACTCAGCGCACTGAACAGTCACGCTTACAGTACGATCGCGCTAAACTGCTTTCTGTCACTCCGGCACGCTTGACCCCTGACCTAGTTTCTCGCCTGCGATCTCTAGAAATAGGCGTTAGCCTTCCACGCAAGCGGTCTCGACGAAAACTTAAACAATGCAAGCATGGTGGGTTGAAAACGTTGTGTTTGAATGCACAGTCGTGTCGAAACAAGGCTACTGACATCCATGAACTGATTGTAGATCACGATGCTGATGTGTTGATGCTGACTGAAACTTGGCTTTATTCACAAGGTGAGGCCTATTTCGCATGCATGACCCCTGCAGGCTACGATTTCCACTCCTTCCCCCGTGTCGGTTCCAGAGGCGGTGGGATCGCCTTCATCATTAGAACTAACCTATCAGCCACTTTCAGACCCTTGATTACACATCGTTCGAGTGTGTAGAGATGCGTTTGTCTAGGCAGCACACCACCGCTGTCTGTGTCTGCCTGTATAGGCCTCCCCCCAGTAGAAGAAATAAGCTGGTAAACTCGACCTTCCTTTGGGAATTCCCGGAACTATTATCGGCCTATATTGACAGTTGTCATGATGTCTCCTATGTCGGAGATTTTAACTTTTATTTCGATGATGATTCTGATCCTCAAGTGGAGTGCTTGAAAAATGTGTTAAGCGACTACTGGCTGTCTCAACTTGTCAGTGAGCCTACTCATCGTCGTGGCCACATCCTGGACTGGGTGGTAGTTCGCAGTGAGAGTAGCCTCCTATCAGTGACGACAGTGCAGGACTGTGCCGGTCTGTCTGACCACTACCTACCTCATCGTGTGCGATCTAGCTCTCACCCGTTCCTCACCCCCCACTCGGCTCGTGACGTCAAGAAACCTCAAGGTGATAGACCCGGTGCACTTCCAGGTGGACGTTCAGCGCCTGGCTCGTTCTGTGGCCGATATCCAGTCTGACTTGGACACCGAGCAGCTCGTGGACATTGTTAACGATGGGCTGAAGCATATTCTTGACTGTCAAGATCCCTCAGTGACTCGGCGTGTGCGTGACCGCCCCTCAGCCCCGTGGCTGTCTGAGGAGGTTCGAGAGGCGCGGCGTCGGAAACGGCGAGCTGATCGGCGATGGCGTAGGAAGCGCCTCACAGTGTATAGAGACATTTTCGTTAGGGAGAGGGACTCTATGAAGTGTAATGTTGATACGGCCAAGCGACAGTATTTCAGTGACAGGATAAACTCGACCGCTTCTTCTAGCAAGCAACTGTTTCACATGACTGGTGAACTCCTAGGCCAGAGCAAGACAAAAGTTCTTCCCACTGATATCCCTAGGGAAGAACTCCCGGAACGTTTTTGTGATTTTTTTCTCTGACAAGATTAGTCAGATCCGGGAAGATCTGGACTCTCGTTCTTGTGACCCACCTGATTTTGCTGTGTACGATGGACCCATCTTTTCTTGTTTTGACCCTGTTTCTCATAAGTACATACGTGACTTGATTATTAAGTCTCCGACGAAGAGCTGTATTCTGGACCCCATTCCCACCTCCCTCACTAAGCAACATCTTGATGATCTTGTTCCGCTTATAACTGACATTGTCAATGCCTCTCTCTCCACAGGTTCCGTCCCCGCACAGTTCAAGCGAGCGGTTGTCACTCCTCTTCTGAAAAAGCCTAGTTTAAACTGCAATGTTCTGAAAAACTATAGGCCTGTGTCAAATCTTTCATTTTTTTCAAAGATTCTTGAAAAGGTTGTCCTGGCTCAGTTACAGAAGCACCTCGCTGATAATGATTTGTTGGACGCATGCCAGTCCGCGCACAGGAAGGGTCACAGCACTGAGACCGCTGTACTGAGTGTCCTTGATGGTCTGCTTGTGAACGCGGATAAGAAACGCCTGTCACGCATGGCGTTGTTGGACCTCAGTGCAGCGTTCGATACGCTTGACCACGCCATCCTCCTGAAGCATTTAGAGCTATCTTGTGGATTCCGTGGCACCGTTCTCGACTGGTTTGCGTCCTACATTCATGATCGGTCTCAGTCCATCATTGTTGACGGCGTCATGTCAGCCCTAACCCCACTTGTTTTTGGCGTCCCACAGGGTCTTAGGTCATGTTTTGTTTACATTGTACTCCCAACCTCTTTCAGATGTAATATCAAGACATGAGTGCGATTTTCATAAGTATGCAGATGACACTGAATTGTCAAAGAGTGCACAAATTGGTGATTTTTCTTCTGTGCAGTCAGATATTGAGACATGTGTTGACGATGTACTTTCATGGATGAACAGCAGCAAACTGATGCTCAACACAGATAAAACTGAAGTTTTACCTGTTGGTGCACCATCACGTCTCGGGCTTGTGGGGAGTGAGTCCACAGTCATTGGGACGCAGCTCTATTCCATTCAAGAGCTCAGTTAGGTATCTCGGTGTTCACATTGACCAGACCTTGTCCACACACGATCACATTAGCAGTACATGCCGTGCATGTTTTCTCGAACTGCGCCGTATTGCATCAATCCGTCAATACCTTTCGGACACTACCTCAGTACATGTGCTAGGCTAGTAACTGCCAGACTCACGTCAAAACTGGATTACTGCAATTCAGTCCTGACGGGTCTTCCGGCAGAACAACTAAATCGTCTGCAACGAGTTCAAAACAGTGCGGCACGTCTGGTTCTTATGAAGGGCAAGCGCGATCATGTGACACCCCTCCTGAAACATCTACACTGGCTTCCCGTTAATTTCCGCTGCCAGTACAAAATTGCTGTTTTGGCGTACCGTCATTTTGATTCAACCCTTCCGGCATATCTTTCGGCCTCCCTTTGTACCTATCACTCTTTCCCGTTCTCTCCGCTCATCAATTGAAAAGCTTATGAAAATTCCAAAGCGTAGTACCACGTCTTTCGCAGAGCGTAGTTTCAGTTTCATTGCCCCTAGTGTCTGGAATTCCCTGCCGGCTGGCCTACGTGATGCACCCACTATGTCCATTTTCAAATCTCAGTTAAAAACCCATATGTTTTGTCTTGCTTTTCTGTAACCTCCTAGTTTTTTCAAGTCCTGGTATGATAGTCGTACGAGTGTTGTGCTATGTAGTATGACTGACGAGTAACTGCGTGTAAATGTGGCTATGCCTGCGCATTGAGTTCTTGCAAGAAATGCGCGTTATAAATGCTATTTATTATTATTATTATTATTATTATTATTATTATTATTATTATTAATACAAGTTACATTAATAGCAGATATTCAGCGAATACTAACACGCAACCAAAGCACAAACGCAATGTTCGAAAAGTGCATAATAGCCTAGTTATTGCAATGACGAGTATGTGTAGAGAAAATATACGCGTATTTATTTATGAAAAAGAAACAAACACTTTTTTTACTTTAAAAGAAAGGAAGCTGAGTGTGTGTGTGTGTGTGTGTGTGTGTGTGTGTGTGTGTGTGTGTGTGTGTGTGTGAATGTGTGTGTACTATGTGCATGCGTGCGCATTCACACGCACACGCTCAAGAAAGTTGACAAGCTGTCAAGCCAGAAAGTAAATAAGAACTTTTCTTGCGTTCATGAAACGTTTCCGTTCGAGGGATTTCTTTCCATGCACTAATGCTAGCATTTGCTCGGAAAAACAAACATTCAGATGTCTAAAACATTCAGAGACAAATGAAAGTGCCAGGAATATAGTGACCTGATAATTGTGATTAGTAATGGTTCGGTATATGCAAGAAAATATTTCCGTGTTCATTATTACAATGAATAGATATGCTTATCCGAGGGAAAGGGTGTTGATGGGAGAGGTGAGTTGGGTTTGGGGCGATGGGGAACAGTAGGAGTAGGAGGTTTAGAAGTAAGGGAAACGTGATGAAAAAAGGGGAGCATTTTCATCCTTCACTGAGATGGCAATCCTTCATACACCATATCCAGTACGCATTGCCCACTCTCTAAACATCCGGCAGAGGATGAACCCTCGTGAACGGCCCACAAACGCAGACATGTCAGTATACCCATCGACCTTATCCACAACGATAGCTTATACACTCGCAGCATTATCTCTGCCTCACAAAAACAAGATTGGCACCCGCGGAGCGTAGTCTGCGAGCCCGTGAGAAGGGCTGCGATTCTGGATCTCGGCACAGAATGATTCACTGTGGACTGACGGAGCTGAAGATTGCACCCGTCGGTGAGAGAAACTGTATGAGAATCGTTTGTTGAGTCGAAGCCGCTGAAAACCCATAGACGTAACCGTTTACTAGCTTTGTTCTTGGTATCACGTAGGCAGCCGCGAGAAAATGCACATCTCCCACTGAACGAATCATGACTGACACTTCTTGTAGCTGAGAAATGCTGCGCCGTTTCGGCAGTGGGCACCATGCAATGATGACATTCGAGCCTCAAGAAATTACGGCAGTCGTCTCGAACTACTTTTGGCGTTCAAAATAAAACAAGGTTTCTGCATCCTCTTGCTTCATGCATGATGGGCCTACTGTCTTTGTGTTGTATTGACAGAGATTGAGAGAGAGAGAGAGAGAGAGAGAGAGAGAGAGAGAGAGAGAGAGAGAGAGAGAGAGAGAGAACTGAACTGAACTGAACTGAACTTTTATTGCGAAGGCCATCGGCCCATTGCAAATACAAATTGAACAATTCGTAACATTCTCATGTACAAATCGTGAGACGTGTTAACCTGAGACATGCAATGTTGCCGTTCTTCACTACCATTACAGAGGTCTTCAGAAGAGAGAGAGAGAGAGAGAGAGAGAGAGAGAGAGAGAGAGAGAGAGAGAGAGAGAGAGAGAATGAACGAACGAACGAACAAGTTTATTGATAAGGCCACCGGCCCTTTTCAAGTGTTACAATAAACCATATGTTTTGATTTACCATGTAGGGGCAAATGCACATATAGATATAGCCAAACATTAGTCGAGAAAAAAACTGTCGTGTTCTGTAGACTCCAGAGATTCCTGTCTGCGCCTGAAGGCTCTGTATAGATATGTACTTATCGCTCTTATGATGTACATTTGGTTAGATGCCAAGAAATATTTAACCGGATTTTGACAAGTTAGGTCAAGATGTGGAAATATATAGCGTTCTCTTAAATCGTACAATGTGGGGCAACAGAGAAGGAAATGCTCCTCCGTCTCATACTTTTCTCTGCATAGAGGACATACTTTTTCCCGCTCTTCTGTCATATATCTTAGCTTATCGATGTACAATTCAGTGATGCTCATGCGAAAACGTACGTAAATATCTATGTACACTCTTTTGTCTATGTCGTAGAGATATTGTTCAGTCATACACAAGTCTTTAAATTGTCTGTAGAAAGAATATCGCTGGCTACTAAGGACTCTTTCTTTCCAGAGTTCCTAAAATCTGCTCGTCAGCCTGGCTCTCAGATTTCTCAACAATGCAGTCTCATCATTAACTCTTTGTTCTATCCATACAATTTCAAGGTCGCAGTCTCTCTAGATATTTTTTCACCTTGGATGTCCAGAATCTACAGTTTTCAGTCGTATGTAACCTCATTCTGTATACCTTCTTCGGGAGTCTGCTTTCATCCATTTTCAGAACTTTTAACCAGTATTTGATACTTCTAATCTGAGCATTCACATAGAGGGGGGACCGTCCCGTGTCTCCATAAGGGTACGGGATGACACATTCAAGAAACTCTTGAGAGCACCCTCTACAGTTTGGCAGTCGTCCATTTCCCACACCTCAGATCCATATAAAAGTATTGTTTGGATCTGTGCATCAAAAAGTTTAAAGAACACACTGGGCGTTACATGGGATACCTTTCTCAGTGATTTGATCAACAGCATGAGGGCTGCTTTCGCTCTGCATGCTATGTCAGTCTGGGTTACATTTGACCATAATTTTGCAGATAGGACATTACCGAGATATTTGTATTCGCTGGCTGTTTGCAACTGCTCATTACCAAGAAACCATTTTTCGTGCTTGGCAAGGGGTCCCCCTAATCTGTGTACTACCACTCTAGTCTTTTCAGTATTGACTATGAGCCCAAGTCGATCAGCTGCCCTCTTCAGAACGTTAAGCTG
>JAWQFJ010010688.1:32500-47500 GCA_034096865.1 Theodoxus fluviatilis
GGTGACTGGGTAGGAGAAGATTGGGTTTTTGTTCGGTTTAGAGATAACTTTTGCTAGTCCCTCCTGAAAGCACATGCTCTTTCTTGTCGCGCTCGACGAAAACGTTTTCTAAATTGAAAATGTGTGGATTTTCATTTGTCGGATTTTTGTGCGCCAATTTCAGAACACTGTTCAAGAACACTCTCCAGATTTACTCGGAGGAGACGAAAATCTTCCCTCTCTTCTTCACTGAGGAGAGACAAAGAGAGAGCGTCGGCTGTCGAATGTGAAGTGGGCAACTGTTCCACAGCCGAAATCCTGAGCACTGGCAAATTCTGTTTTCCATGGTCTTGCACCCGCTCGGAGGGCAGACCAGCAACTCCTTCTTGGACAATCGAAGGAAGCTGTGTGGGTGGTGCTCTTTGAGGAGGCCGTATAGGTTAGAGGTAGCCTGGCACTGGGGCCTTGTCCAGTATGCACCTGTAAACATGAGTGCATATCTAGAACTGGATTCTCTTTTCCAACCCAGAAATGAAGGAATATTTTGACTGCGTGGTAGCTTCCTAATCAGTCTAGCACCAGAGCTCTGTACTCTCTAAAGGTGATCAATGGACTTTGCCGGGAGGCCGTGGAGTAGGGTGTTGCTGTAATCAAGATGAGATATGAACCTCAAAGCTTGCAATGTCTTAAGGCAGCGCGCATGCATCCGTACACTGTCTCTGTCTCTCTCTGTCCCTCTTTGTCTCTCTCTGTCTCTCTCTGTCTCTCTGTCTCTCTCTGTCTCTCTCTGTCTCTCTCTGTCTCTCTCTGTCTCTCTCTGTCTCTCTCTGTCTCTCTCTGTCTCTCTCTGTCTCTCTCTCTCTCTCTCTGTCTCTCTGTCTCTCTCTGTCTCTCTCTGTCTCTCTCGGTCTCTCTTTGTCTCTCTCTCATCTCTCACACACACACACACATACTCACACACACGCGCGCGCGCGCGCGCGCATGTATTCACACACACACACACACATACACACACACCCGCACAAATGATTTCCCTTCCATCCCTTGATCTCTCTTACCACATCCCTTTTGGAACGGTCATATGACGTTGGCATCATGGATCTTGCAGGCTTCTCCACAACCGGACTCCACCACACTGTTGACAGATGTCAGGGGCGATAACCAGAAAGCGAGGCACAGAGAACATACGGGGATTTGCCGACGTATTCAAGGGAGACCACCATGAAGCGGATCGCCAAGAGCGATAGCTCTGTTTTCAGCGTGGGCCTTGCCTTCCGGTTGGGGAAGATTTCGTTTGAAGTCGTTTCCTTCGCACGTTCCATTCTCTGGATGACTTTTACGTGCGACAACATTATCTCTGGCCTCTTGTTGAACAAGATAGCGGCCCCGCAGGCAAACTCTCCGACAGTCTTCGTTGCATCAGCCTCAATGGATGCCTTGTTGTGTTGACGGAACGGCGACTTGTTTGCTGTGCAAATATCACTTGCACAGATACCTCACCCGTTCCAGGGAAGTTCACAGAACTTACACGCGATTCCCTCCAGGGCAAAGACCAACACGTGGTTTTCTGATTTAAAAACACGTACACCCAAGGTTTCACTGAAACAAGGTGGAACTTTACACAGCTAATATAGCATTCTCATCGAGTTGGACTTTGAACAACTATTTGTGGAGATACTGACATGCAATAACATTTGTTGAATTTTATGTTTGGCCGTGCCTTAAGCACACCTTAAACAACTCATCTCGATCACTCGCTCTGCAGTGGTAGCAATGGAGCACTAATGTTAATCATGGTGTTTTGCAATGACTTGTTTCGCACTACGTTCACGATAACCCTGCTATGTAATGTACCATGGCTATGTGCAAAAGTAAATTCCACGTGAACCCCGCACGCTCGAAGTGATATGTGCGTTCAGATTCTGTCTACGCTGTTCTGATATCAAGGAATTTCCCTACGGTGACGAATCAGAATGCTAAAGAATCGATATACCATCTTCATCAATACACTAGCAGCAGCCGCAGCAGCAGATGTGGCGGCAGCAGTAGTAGGTGCGTCACCACCGAAACTACATTACCACCACCACCACCTCAACCACCACCACCACAACCACCACCACCACTATCTTCGCCAACACTTTCACTTCTACCACCACCACCACAACCTCTACCACACCACAACTACCGTCACCAGCACTTCCTATTCCACCACCACCACCACCACCATCACCACCACTTCCACCTCTACCACCATCTCCACCACAACCACCACCACCACCACTGCCATTACTATCACCACTATTACTAGAACCACTGCCACCATCACTACCATCCAATCAACCACTACACTAATCCCTACCACCATCACCATCGCCATTACTTTCCATCACAACTACCACAGCCACCACCACTACCACTGCTTCCACCACTGCCATCACCATCACCACTATCTCTGCTATCATGTCCATTTCCACCACTGATGCTGCTGCAGCTGCTCTTACAAGAATTTGTTGATGTTTTAAAATAACAAATGGCTAGTCGTAGAAATCGTTCGACTTAAGAGCAGTTGCTGCGGAGGAGAAATTCAAAACACAAGAAAGACAAACATCACATTACTTCGAATGACATGTGCAAGCATCTCCAAAGCGCATGTACGGACTGCCTTGTGCCCCCACCACTGACACTTCTCATTAACATGTGCTCCCTCAAAGATGCATGAAAATCATAAAATCAACATCGCTGCAAATTATCTCTATAAAGCGAGACGTTGCGACAACGTCTTCCGCTGTGCTTCTATGACAGATAAGCATGGAACACAAACAACCGACGTATCCCATTGTTTATTGCTCCACGTGTGTTCCCTTCGCATGCAGTTGTAAGCCAAACCCTTTCTCTAAAATGAGAGTCTGTGTTTGTTTTCTCTGCGACAATGGAGAAAACTCGAACACGATTTTTGTTTACCGAGAACGTTGGGAATAGCCGAGGGGGGGGGAAAATGCGACAGAACTAATTAAGTACTGCATTCTCCAAGATGCCTGTTGTGACGGGAGAGTTAGACACCATCCATGTGCTGCAGACACAAGCATCCATGATAGGGATTGTTTAAAAGAAATGTCTACGCGGGAGGATCGTTTGTTGTTTTAATACTGCGCCGCCGCCAATAGTTTCCTGTCGAGATATTAGCTTCCTTGTCGTTGACAGCTGCGCAGACGACGAAACCCATTCGATCAAATATTCCAGTGAGGGTTCCTGACTCAGTTGTTCTCTTTACTCGCACTGAAATGTAGCATGCTGTATTTGTTGCACTGAGCTCCCTTATATGTAATCTAAGCTTGCTAAATTCGTGTGCTGAAGTAGAAAAGAAAAAATTGTGTCAATCAAAGTGAGACATAAAGAGAGAAAGCATCTTGTTTTACTCAAATAATGATGTTTGGTATGAGCTGTCTACAGAAATGAAAACTACATCATTGTGTATCCCTTTTTCTTGTGCTGTTCAGTGTTAGGCGACCTTGCGGGAAAATGTACCCAGTTTCTGTTGTGACGAGAGAGAGAGAGAGAGAGAGAGAGAGAGAGAGAGAGAGAGAGAGAGAGAGAGAGAGAGAGAGAGAGAGAGAGAAATTTAATTTAACTTGATTTCTTTATTTCGGCCGACGACCCGTCAAATGAATACAGTATAGAAGATACATCTAAGCGTGCCATTCTATGGCAAAAGAAGACTACCATCAACAAATTAATGCACATGTATAGTAAATAATCAGGAATTTCGGTACAACAAAAATGGTATGTACAAGACAAATATAGAAATTGCGCACATAAGAAATGTCGTCGATTAACCTCTCTGAGTTTAGAATCGACAAATTCATGAACAGACGAAAAACTCTCAGTTGGTAAGGGAGGGTAAGGGAGTTGAACCACAAGGACCCTATGTACAGATTGAGAGGTAAAGTTGTCCCGAAGACTAACTGTACATGCATTTGGTTAATACTTAAAGTATTTAAATATCTCGAAAAAAGTATACTCGTAAATATAAAGATTTTGAATCTATGAACATTAGAAAGTGGTCAATTGACTTCTCCGAGTTAACTTTAATTACAATATCAATAGATAAAAATCCTATGGGGAGAGAGAGAGAGAGAGAGAGAGAGAGAGAGAGAGAGAGAGAGAGAGAGACAGAAGAGAGAGAGAGAGAGAGAGAGAGAGAGAGAGAGAGAGAGAGAGAGAGAGAGGAACCATCTTCGCATTAGAATGTACATCCAAGCATGGATGTATAGGGTTAACTTAAAAGCCAAATCGGAAATTCAGACATTAGAAAATCAAGACTATGTGCATTTCAAAATGCAGTCTCTGGTTGCTTGGTTATTATCAATAAAACACAACATTAAAATGCAGTAGGGCCGGCCTGTAGCGGTCAAAATAGTAACCCGTGAAAAACAGTACCCGGAAGTCATCGCAGAGTTATCTGCGAGGGATTTTCTGAAAATTCAACTCTAAAAAGAGACGGCACCCGCCACTCCGCCTGACTGACTTGGCACGCCCGGGGAGTTATGCTAAGATCCGGCCGCGTAAATATATCTGCGTTTTGTGACAAACGTCTTTCTCGGCGGTACTGTACTCCATGCACCTTAACGGTGCGCGTGATTCGGGTGTAATCTTAAGCTAAACGACGTTTATTGGCGCTGCTGAAATGGTCGAAGTCGGAAACATTCGGAACGTCGTTTAGCTTAAGATTACACCCGAATCACGCGCACCGTTAAGGTGCATGGAGTACAGTACCGCCGAGCAAGACGTTTGTCACAAAACGCAGATATATTTACGCGGCCGGATCTTAGCATAACTCCCCGGGCGTGCCAAGTCAGTCAACGGTCGCGTTTTATAAAACCAGACTACAAACAGACTACAGGGAGGTGACTCCCATATTATTTCCGGCAGGGGAGACGGCTTTACACGGGGAAAAACTTTTTTGAACGCTACATCATGTGTTAAACTACACAAATGCACCAAAACCTCGTAAAGCAACTAATGCGTCGTTTGTCGGAATATATTCCATGCGAAGAACAGGTGCAGGAGCGGTAAATCGCATAAAGAGAGAGTCGAGCAGATAACTCTGCGATGACTTCTGGGTACTGTTTTTCACGGGTTACTATTTTGACCGCTACACGGCCACATAGGGAAGCGCTTGGGTCGCCGCTCGTTCTCCTACTGTGGTCCAACCCTGTGGAATGCGCTCCCCCAGAACATGCGAGAAGCGAAGTCACTAGAGCACTTCAAGAGCACTCTGAAGACTCACCTTTTCTGACTTGGGATCTGTGTTAATAGTCTTAAATGAAAGGACATACCTGACTGAAAGACTGTGCACTAGTCTCTGTTTTTGTTAACTTTTTCTCCCTTTCCCCCAATCTCCTGCGCCTTGAGCATGCTGCCAGCATGGATATGTGCGCCATACAAGTGGACATCATCATCATCATGATTACTACAAGATGTTCGTTGCCAGAATAGGTCCTCTCACCTGCAGTGCATGTTCACTGCACACGCTTGTTCCGCTTTGAGGCTGTTTTAGTTTGTCCATACGCTGTTTGTACGCATAATGTATGTACCTATCGACATCATGTTTTTTTACAGTCTTTCCCGTCCAATAATTGTGCCACATTTCCATTTCTTAGTTTTTGTATATGCTTGGGGATACAGTTATTTCTAATGCCGTTATATACATAGCAGCGCGACAGAAAATGTTATTCGTCCTCAGTTTCTCCACAGAATGGACAGTCTTTACTGAAGCGTCCATGTGCACATCTCACGTTTGTTCTGAGAGCATTGTTCCCGAGACAGCAATCTTCAAAAGCATCCCTGTACTTTTTTATGTTATACAATTTACGTAGCCTTCGCACCGAAATATTATTTTAAATTAAAGGAACTGTACAGAGTAAAAAGATAGCTACCCGCGATTTTTTTAGTTTCAATCTTGTCGGTAACAATTGCGTAGCCTCAGTATAAGTGCTCGAATTAAACCTCTATCATTGTCAGTGCCACCATTCATCAACACGCATGGGTAACCTAGTTTTGCCAAACACAGCTCCATTGATTTTGTCCAGCTATGCTTTTCAGTGACACTTTCTCTCTGTAACATTAAATATGCTTGCTCCTGCTTTGGCAGTGAACAACTACGGCGATGATGACAACGACGACGACGACGATAATGATACTGCTGCTGCTGCTGCTGTTGCTGCTGCTGATGATGATCACGATAATGATGATGAAGACGACGACGATGACTACGACGATCACCACGACGACGACGACGATGATGATTACGATGATGACGATGACGATGACGACGACGACGACGACGACGACGATGATGATGATGATGATGATGATGATGATGATGATACTTGATAATAAATTATGAGGATGATGAGTATAAGAATGGTGATAACATAGTTAATATTATCTTACCGGTGTACCTAGGGAGAAATATGGTTTTTAAATAATCAACCTTGGACTACGCTGTGGTGAAATACAATGCAGGTAGCGCTTCTTGTCCTGGACTTCCAGCCGTTTTCAACACTGGGTGTGCGAGCCGCGAAACGACCGCAAGGCACTTGTTTTCGCGGATGGAGAAAAGTGCCAGTGTTCTGTCTGTAGGCATGAGGCTTCTGCACGGCGGGCTGACGCGGAGAGCGTACAAAAATGAAACTTCAAACTTCTCAAAGGCGACGGACGCTCATTCCATTGATCCCGTCATAAGCAGTGCGGAAGCGCAGCATTTCCCGCTGAAAGCCGGTTCGAGGCTGTCGCCTCTCCCTCAAGCACCGCGTGCAGCTGGCACGTATTGTAGGCTACCTGCAGCTGTCGATACCTGCTGCCAAATTCCCCGGAGATGAAAAAAGTCACCTGGCTTTGTTTTTCGCCCCTGCAAAGGTATGGTGCCAACGACGGCTTCAGTTGGGAGCACACTTTTGGAGCTCTGGGGATGAATCGTGCTCAGCAGGTGTCAGGCCTTCCGGTTCAGTGTCGGCCTGTCCGCTGTCCACCACTCAGAGGTCTCCAGTGTCTCCATGCGCTGCGCTATTTAACCCAGGAGCGGGTTTCTCGTCCAGAAGTTAAGACGTCTGTCTGCAGTCCCTCGTCGGTAGCAGCAGCAGTGTTTAAAGCTATGGGGATTCTGGGGTTGGATTCTTGAGAAAGGCGCTTCACTTGCGTTGCTTTTCTCCGGGGTGTAAGTTGAGTACCTGTGATGGCATCGAAGCCACACTCTGGTGTGCTTAATTCATGGAGGCCGTGAGTCATATGTCAAGGTCAATATCTCCAGGAAGAAGAGATGGTGCAGGTACCTGACTACCGTGCGCGTTCTGTCAGAATTTGTCTGTCACCAGGTGCCAGGAAAAGTTAACCAAGCTGTTCAGTAATGAGGAGAGAAAAAAAACCCGGACGGTTCAAAGCGCTTGAAAGAATGATAAGTCTCTACATACAATCAGCAACTTTAAATTAATACGTGTCTTTTCGTGATGTCACTATCTCAAACTGAAGACCTTATAGGTACATGGCCACCAGCTTATGGGAGGTGGGGACTGGGTGGGCTTGGGGTTGGGTTGGGGAAGAGGGCTTCTGGGGGACCGCATTCGAGGTTCTGCTAATCTTTGTGAGACGTACTGATCTCATCAGTTGGAGGAATGAGTAGAAACTCAACATTTGGCTTTAAAGGAGCATTTACGAAGAGCACATGTTTGTCGTTATATCTGGAATACGTGCCCCGGGAGCAGCATGGTAGCGGGAAGTCTCGTCGCTACACGCTTTGATTCTCATCATCCAGACTTTCAGCTGTCGGATTCAAGTCTGAATCGAGATTCCCCTCTCACCTCTCATAGATGCCATGCTACCGCACCCTCACGCATTCTTGACGAGGAAAAGAAACAAGCGCTCACCCAGGGCCAGTCCACTCCTCAATATGAAGGAAATCTTCGCATCGGCGCAGCTGCTGGTAGAGGCTGGGATCTTAAAATACACCTGCTGACCGAAAATAACAAACAAGAGCGTTAATCGCGTGTTCGTTTGGAACAGATCTGGCAACGTCGACACGGACTGCTGGGCGCGAAGGCAAAGCAGCAGCAGCAGCACCTGTTGCAACCTGTTGCAGTGGAGGAACTCGCTTTTTTCACTGGGACCATGGGAGGAGGGTAGCCAGCTCCGTCTGCGTTCCTTGCCCCGTTTTTGTCGGCCACTGGTGTTTTGCCCTCGTCTCCATGACAGTTTAGGGAGAGCCCGAAACGGGTTGCCGCCGACTGGGAAACCATTGCCTCTCGCACGTGTTCGTGTTTGCCTTGTGCGAGCTGTTGCCTTGTTCCAACTCAATTACCGCCGCTTTATCTTGGGGCAAGAGCTGCTCAACCCGACTCTTCTGCTGCTGTTGTTACCCGCCCTCCCACCATCGTTTTCCTCGTTTTCCTGTTCGGAGTTTGTCAACTCTGATGTGAAAGGCTTTTCATTTTCATGTCTCCCGTTGAATGACAGTGACCACAATAAACACTCAAAATTTTAATAAGACAAGGACTGGTCGAAACAAATAAAGTGAACACTTGTTTTCTTTTGAAACGTTCTGTCAAACGGTAGCTCACGTTTCACATTTGTTCCTGCCATCAAATATTGTTAACGGCTGAATGAGATAGGCCAGTTTGTACTGAGAATTTGCAACGTGAGTGTAAACGACACTTCCTAAACTGCAGGTAACCCACTATAGTGAAGGCTTCGTTCGTGATTTAGGCTCGGTCTGTATTTTCAATTTGCAGCATTGGTGTGTGATAAAGGCAGCCTCGTCAAGTTCATCTGGAAAAAAAGAAAACAGAAAAAAATGACCGGAGTCTGACCAATTGTATTCTCTCGTGAGAGAAGTGGGCCCTGAAGAGGGCCGTTACTAGAGCAGTCGTAGGCTTCTAGAGCAGTCGTAGGCGAGCTTTCGGAGGGGATCCTCCTTCTTCAGGCCAAGTGGTACAGGACTGGCAGGCGTAGGGTTTAAATAGGGGACTGGCGGAGGCTCGTGCAACGCAAGTCCCCCGAGAAAAGCAGGAGTGGACATGCGCTCACCCCCGTAGAAGGACCGACTGCTCTAGAAGCCTACAACTGCTCTAGTAACGGCCCTCTTCAGGGCCCACTTCTCTCACGAGAGAATACAATTGGTCAGACTCCGGTCATTTTTTTCTGTTTTCTTTTTTTCCAGGTGAACTTTGTATAGTCTGACACCGGCTCCTTACCTCTTCGTCAAGTTCATCAACATGATGCAGTGGAGACATTGTTCATGACGTAAGGTCTAGCTTGTATTTAGATCTTACAACATTAAAATGTAAACGAGGCCTTCATAAATGTATCAACCCACTACAGTAATGACACTTATTGGCTTAGGTTTAGCATGTACTTAAAACTTGCAACATAAGAGTGAGAGCGGGGCCTACAAAACTGCATGCATATCAACCCTCTACAGTTCATGGCTTAGGTCTAGCCAGTAATTAGATTTTGCAACATTAGAGTGTGAGCGACACGTTATCAACCCACTACAGTGGGGACATTGTTCACGGCGTAGATCTAGCTTGTACTAAGATCTTACAAAATCTGAGTCGAGTGTGAATGACGCCTCGTCAACTTCATCAGCCTACCATAGTGTTGTCATCGGTCGCGTCTTAGGCAAAGTCTGTACTTAGAACCTGCAACATTATAATGTAACTGGCGCCTTGTTTACGTCGCCAACCCACTTTAGTGGAGACATTCTACATGACTTAAGCCTGTTCTTAACTTGACGAACAACTAGTTCGCAAACTTTTTTCGGCGAACCATATATATATTGCGTAAGAATCCATCGCCTGCAAACTTGTTCAGAGTCCAGTAGTTCAGATATTTTGTTTCTTAAATCAATGTAATGGTATGCATACGACACTGCATGTAATGGTATGCATACGACACTGCATGTAATGGTATGCATACGACACTGCATGTAATGGTATGCATACGACACTGCATGTAATGGTATGCAGACGACACTGCATGTAATGGTATGCATACGACACTGCATGTAATGGTATGCATACGACACTGCATGTAATGGTATGCATACGACACTGCATGTAATGGTATGCAGACGACACTGCATGCAATGGTATGCATACGACACTGCATGTAATGGTATGCATTCGACACTGCCCGAACCAAGCTGTCGAAACTTGACCTTACTACTTCGACACTCATTTCAATTTTGTAGCAATTTTGCATGAACTGTTGATGTGTTCAACCATTCAGCGTGGCTGAGACTAGTGAATATAGTCTCAGCAACAGGTTGGTCACGTGATAGCCTTAATTCTTCCATAACATGCATACCACCGTTCTGAACACAAAGTCTCAGCCACGCTGAATGGCATATCACATCGTCAGTGTATTCCTCCGCTTGTTGTGATACACTCGATACTGGCAGCCATGTTTTTCGTCAATTCATTTTCTAAACATCGATTTCCCATAAATGTAAAACTTGTATGCGGTAAAATTCGAATCACAAGAGTGTAATATTGTGAACTCTACTAAGTATAAGGACTTTGAATACAACAGCAATAGTTATACTTCATTGAGCGAGTAAGGCAACCTATCCCGTCTGCATAATCTTTTCGACCGATACACACAGAAACCCGCTGAGTGCTATTGCTGATGAGGAATCATTAATTTAATGTATGCTTAGAAGGATTAAACTTAGAAAAACTGCTTCTGAGCTATCCGATAATATCGAACTTCGGAATCGGACGGATTCCTACAGAAGAAACTTCCACTCGACACAACACAACACAACACAGACACAGACGGAATGTAGGTTAAATCACTTACTGACTCCATCAGTCGATACACGAATGATCGAAGTAGAGCTCGTCAAACAGTGTGAAGGCAGTTAGACCACAGGTTCCGGCCAGAAAGCATTTACTTGCGAGAGTATAACCATAGATTCACGAAACCAGCCCGGAGCCATAGGAATTCTTTTCGCTGCGTTTATAGTAGGTCCAAAGATTGCGTGAATTACTGATACACAATCGCACGTGCTCAAGGCAGTTTGCAACCTTTTGACGACGTTCGCGCTAAAAGTAGTTCTCAAATGATTTCCTGAAAATTTCATAGATTAGTTTTATTAGAACACCAAATTTGTGTTTATCTATCGGGATAAATAATTGGAGAGAAATAGAATCGTCTCTTTTTACTCTCAATGGTCTTTTGATCATGTTGAATTTTGATTGGTAAAATCAATGGAATGTGGAGCCGAAGTCACGTGACCAACCTGTGTCAGAGATATTATAATCTCTGTGTTCAGAATGGTGTTCAACATATAGCCTTGAACAATGAATGCTGTTCTATGGTTACGATTGATTTGCGTGTATGTCATTAAAAAATGAGCTTTTGCAAGCGAACTAAAGAAATAAAAAAATGGCAAACTTTGTTTACTTGTGTACGTAAAACAACAAGTTTCCAGGCGCAAAAGAGCTCTCTCTGACCAGCCAATCAGAGCGAAGATTGGGGGATGGGGGTGGGGGTGGGATGACTACCTGCTCTGGGACACTCAAACCTGGTTTCTTGATCCTGCCGAAGCTAGTTCGCGAGCCGAGAGTTGTCCAGTGAAGAACAGCTGTTAGGCCTGGCTTGTGCTGGCTTGTGCTGGCTTGTGCAGAACTAGAATGTGAAGGAAGCGTCGTTGACTCCACCAACTCACTGCAGCGGTTGCAAACTTCACAGTGATCCGTCCGCTGCAACATGTCTGTCTTCCCCATTCATTCGTGATAATCTTGCCTCTCCTATCAGCTCCTGATTACATTGCTGTCCTCGAAACCATCACAAGCGTTTTCAGTCTGTAATGAATGCTTGTATTTCAATAATCCACTTCATGGCTGGTCTTTTACATTTAATTGCATGTATCCTTCTGTCATTTACAGTTAGGTTACACCCTCCTCTTCTTTACAGTCTTGATTTACTCAGACCTTTGCCTTCAGCCCAAACATCTGTGCTCCAGAGTGAACAATACCTTTACAATTATTATTCTTCACCCAGCACAGCACCCCTTTCCCAGTCGCCGATTACCCACCAACCTCATCTCATACCCAACACTCTGCACCAACCTCCCACACAATCCGCCCCCATCGCACAAACGCCTTCCTCACTCCCAGTCCCACCACACCCGCCCCACTGCAAACCCCTGCCTTCCATCCCACGACCACCCTCCCGCCATGGGACACCTGCCCTGCGTGCTGACGTCACCAGCCACCAGGGGGCGTCTGACTTGCTGCCAAGCGCCATGGCAGTGCTAGGCAAGTAGAGGGAGGGGCGGGTGACAAATGGCTAACTGTAGTCAGCCCTGGAGATCGTCGGGTGCAGAGGACGAGGAGGCGGAGGAGAAGGCGGAGGCAGAAGAGGAGGAGGAGGAGGAGGAGGAGGAGGAGGGAGGAGGAGGAGGAGGAGGAGTGAGGAGTGGGAGGAGGAGGAGGAGGCAGAGGAGGAGGAGGAGGCGGAGGAGGAGGAGGAGGAGGAGGAGGAGGAGGAGGAGGAGGAGGAGGAGGAGGGATGACTAAAATGAGCAACAAATGCAGATAATCAGAAGCTAGAGAAGTAGCAGAACTGGAAGGACCAGGATGAGGAGAGGGAAGGGTGTCAGTACAGGCATTGAAGAACACTGTGGAATTGTCAGTATCACAGAGACAAGCCCGGTAACATAATAAGCGAAACGACAAGAAACAAAAACATCCCCTCTGTACGGCTTGCTCTGCTCGCTGATCATTTTCATTGACAATGTGACTACAATCGCGACACACACATCCACATCTCCCCTTCCGCGTGTGGGGGTGGGGGTGAGGTTGGGGGTGGGGGTGGGGGTGGGGGTGGCAATGACAGACCTACCGCAACTCCCTATGAGATTTGTGAAAGGCGACTGATCTTGAAATGCTTCAATTGTAAAAAGTAATTTGGTGATCAATAATTGGCCGTACGCGTGCAGCGTACCCTGCTGACCGACCCGTAAAACGCCTCCATCCTCCCACCCCGCCCACCTACAAACCCACATACTCCCACGAGTTACACGCACACAAACGCACAAACGCCACAGCGCACGGATCGACACCCCTTACGTACATCACGCCGCACTCTTCTCTCCTCTCTCGTCTCTCTCTCCTCTCTCATCTCGTCTCGCGTCCACTCTTCTCTCTCTCATTCTCTGCTCATTCTCACACACACAACTATTTTGTTTAGCTTGTGTGTGTGTGTGTGGTGTGTGTGTGTGTGTGTGTGGTTTTGTTGGTGTGTTTGTGTGTGTGTGGAGAGATGAGAGAGAGAGAGAGCCAGCGATAGAGAGGATTGAGGAGACAGAGGAGAGAGAGCGATAGGCGCAGATAGTTTCTACAATGAAGTGGGCTCTCCTGGGAAGCTTAACGCCGTAGTGTCATGGTTGTTCACTCTCTAAAAAACAATCCACATCACCCCTCCCTGGCCACTTCTTGCAGTGGCACATCTGGAAGGAGGGTGGGGGCGTAAGCGGTGGTAAGGGGTGTTTGTTGTTGCCTGTGTGTACGTGTATACAGATACACACACCTGCGTGTCGGCCGTAGTCGTTTGATCTCGGCGTTACAAGGGCGGGCGAGTTTCTCGGAGGTTCTAGGCGTGCTCTGTTTGTTTTTCCCGCCAGCGTGTTGTAGCAGAGCCGCTCGAAGGAAAAAGAGAAAGCACGAATGTAAGTATACAGTGTTTTTTTTAATATCTATCTGATTCACGCACTCTTCCTCTGAGATTTACTTGCGATGCTTTGCTCGTTGTCATCATAATACCGGCAAGAATTTGTCATGTCAAGAGGGCAGTTATGTTGAGGAGGGATTGGTAGGAAAGTGTATATAGATGGCGGACATGAAAAACGATTACGATAAATTGTGCTTAAGCCGGCGAAAACTATCACACAGCGATATAAAAAAGATATACCAGCAGATTGGATGCGAGAAGATTCTTTGCACTTGTCTCTGTCATTTAAATCTTGAAGGAGCTTTTTTCAAATTGCCATGGCCATTACTCCCGTGTTTTCTTGGGACAAATGGGCGACTCAGTCTGCACAGCAAGAGAGATGGGCATCCAGCCCTCTTTGTTTTGCTCTGGCATTGCACGTTGGCCTGTGTTGTGTGTATTCAGATAACAATGACTCCACTGTTTTGCTCCGATTTGCACAGATCATGGCTTCTAATGGATCCTTTCTAATGTGTTTAAATACATCGTTTTCTTAACTGTGCCACTTTTTGTGGGTTTTTTAACGGCCTCTTGGCGAGAATGGGTCGCTTTGGAAACAAGACAACATGTATAAAAAGACAGCCGTGCAAAAGTGTTAGGGTAGATTTTGATGTTTGCTTTCAGTTACGAAAAAGAACGTATAATCTCTAACTGGTGTGTATCACATTAGCATGCTTAATGAGAACAATTTTGTTCGCTTATCACAAAATGGAACAAGTAACAAAGTTTCGTAAAATTGAATATGTTAATATCTGGGCGGGAAGAAAACGCGTGAATCATGGAGCTCGAAACAGATTTGCTGCTGCACAGTTCACCTCATTGCATCTCGACATTGTCATATTATTTGGAGCATCGGCTTAAGGCTTTAGAACTGAGTGACTGAGAAACAACGAGAGAGAGAGAGAGAGGGGGAGAGAGAGAGAGAGAGAGAGAGAGAGAGAGAGAGAGAGAGAGAGAGAAAGAGGGAGAGAGAGAGAGAGAGAGAGAGAGGGTGGGGGGCTTTGGGGGGGGGGAATGAGGATATGAGGATGGGGGGTGGGGTGAGAGAGTGAGTGAGAAAGAAACAGATAGACACACATACACACAGACACACAATAAAAAAGAGACACATATACACACAGGCGCACACACACATACACACAAGCACACACACATACACACAAGCACGCACGCAAACACACACGCGTGCACACACACACACACAGAGGCTTAGATGGGCAGATAGACAGACACAGAGAGAGAGAGAGAGAG
>JAWQFJ010010688.1:52500-60000 GCA_034096865.1 Theodoxus fluviatilis
ATTTAGAATTTGTGCGCCTCAAAGACGGTTTCTGGAGATTCTACGCCTTTTTAAAAATTGGTTTTTGTTTTGTTTAACATACAAAACTATAAGCATTACACTGGATCAAACACCGTGCACCTCAAGTAACAAATCTGATTTGTTAGTTAGAAACACTTTACTTTGACTGTTCACAGAAGTGAATAACCGAAACATTACTTGATTTGTTTGAAACTCACCTATTGCTTTCGTACCGATTTAGAGAAATCTACTTTAAATGTAAAGAACTTTACAGAATATGCAAAACACACACACACACTCAAACACACACACACACACACACACACACACACACACACACACACACACACACACACACACACACACACACACACACACACACACACACACACACACACACACACACACACACACACACACACACACACACACACACACACACACACACACACACACACACGCACACAAACATGCTACACAAATTAGACGATTGGCATTTTTTACAATAAAACCCAGTGTTGAACATAACTATACTACTCCAAGCTGCTGACGTCCATAGGTGCGACTCAACTCGTAAAGACTGCACAACGAAAATGTGCGTGGAGAGATTCGATTTCCAACGTCCGCCTTTAACGTGCGAGAGTCCATGCGGACAAAACAAAACAAGACTGAGATCCTAAACACTTTTTCGAGTAATCAGCCTAAAAAAGCCCAAACCCACCACCACCACCCTAAAAACACACACAAAACCCCACCCCAAGCATACTGATATTTTCTTTTTTATGAGAGTTTAGTATCGGTACTTTATTGTGCAATTTTGGGGGGTTGGAAAATATGTTTATATTCCCACTACAAATACATTTGAGAACAATTCAGTGATGCACAGCAGCAGTATTGCCAGCAGGAAACTAACAACTTTCAGATGTAAATTACTCAAAATTATAGAGTTTTAAAAATTCGTTTAATAAGCAATATAATGTAATGTCGCTTCTCTCTCTGTCTCTCTCTCTCTCTGTCTCTCTCTCTGTCTCTCTCTCTGTCTCTCTCTGTCTCTCTCTCTGTCTCTCTCTCTCTGTCTCTCTCTCTCTCTCTCTGTCTCTCTGTCTGCCTCTCTCTCTCTCTCTCACTCTGGATATGTTTTGATTCATGTAATAATGCACAAGAATGAAAATTTGAACTTTAGGAATATATCTTCCTCTCCACATCGACGCTCAAAATTTCCGTACCTGGGACCTCTCCTTGATCCTTAACAAGACAGGATGAGCATACCTACTTGGTGGCGTTGATTTGGACTCTATACCCAAACAGGGCTTCCAGGTCTGTGTTTCTCTGCACAGCACACGCGTACAAGACCAGGCTGTGGCACTGGTGCTGGGAATGAGAAATTCGTCTGTCGTCTACGTCCCATTATCCTGGACAGAAGTGAAGAAGACCAGATGCCCCTCGTTAACGTTCCCGTAAAACCAATGATTGGAAACTGGGATTGCTGTCTGTTTGCCTCCATCGCTGTCATTCTACCGTGCCCCCCTTACCATCCCCCGAATCCCCCGCCCCCCCCCCCCCCCCCCCCCCCCATCACCTTACCTCCCCACACCATTTATTTCGCTATCTCCGCTTCCCTACCTCCCCCGCCCACTTCCAACCATCTCTCCTACTTCCCTACACCCATTACCTGCTCATCCCCACTGCCACCCCTCCCCCCATACCTATCCTCCCTATTTACTCTCCTGCCTCCACTCTCTAACCATCCCCCCCCTTTTTCCCTCCCTGACTTGCCAACTCCTCGTCTAGTATCATCTCACCAACTTCTCCGTTCTCCCTGTTATCTACACCGTCACTCTTCGTCTTCCACACCTCCCCTTTGTATCTCTGATGACTTCGCCTCAGGCTCAATGGTATTATTTTCTACCTGGTGCATCTTCCTCGGGCAGTGTTTCCCAGGGTTTCTTCATCACCGTCCACTCTACAATTCTGCGTTCCTCCTTCCCCTTCCGCTGACCTCTCTCCTAGCTTCCTCCATCTATACTTTACATGTCATGTCAACATAAGAAACGCCATTACAGCATATATGTTCTCTTGCAGGGATCAATTAAGCATGTGTTTGACTGTGTTAGTCAATGGTTTGCATACATGCACGCGCGCGCGCACGCACAGAGATTGGCATTATTTCACTCGGCGACACGTCATAAATCGTAGTTGTGTATGTGCGTGTGTGTGTGTGTGCGTGTGTGTGTGTGTGTGTGTGTGTGTGTGTATGTGTGTGTGTGTGTGTGTGTGTGTGTGTGTGTGTGTGTGTGTGTTTTAGTGCGGCTTCATTTCTAACTTTTGTTTAATTCAAAGAACTCCAGTACTGCACGGAAATAAAGAGAGGCTGGGGAGTAGACATGGAGACTAAAAAGCGAACGTTTTACGTGCAAGATTAAGTCTAATGTACTCGTTCCGTCATGCATCGCTTGCTTGGTTTCTGCTTCATGGATTTGCTGTCATCGTCAAGGGGAAATCATGACAGTGACGTTCGCTGAAACTGAGCAAGAAGCAATGTTGTTTCTCATCAGCACAGGCAGTACCAATAAAGCAGTGCGTGAGTGGAGATTTACACGCAAAAAACTTACGCGAGAATTCGAGATGAAGATGAATTTTACTACCGGAAAATTTATTGGTGCCTTTTATTTGTGTCTTTCCTCCACATGCCGTCATCTTCAATAAACTGCGTTATGACACGTCTCTCTGTACGCGGCGACTCGAAGCAAAATCAGCAAAGTGCCAAAAGTTTAGACAGAAAGAGTTTCCTGCGAAAGATTTCTCCTTTCCGGGTGCTGTTTAAATGGTTTCTTATGTCAGTCCTCCCAACAGGAAGCGAGTAATTCAACTGTTACAACCGCAGTTCTGGCCTATTCGGATTGGTTGCTGTTTTGGATAATCATGGCTCAGTGGATGTTGTAACAATAAAGATTCCTTGACAGCAGGCTACACCACGTCGTACGTATATCTTTATGTCAATTACGCTCCTCCTTCCGCCACTGTTTTGAGTTTATATAAAGTCTGGGGGGTCTGAAATAGCATTTCATAACTTAATTACTTTCGCTCAATCTTCATTTACCGAGGGTCAAACATCAGACACATTTGTGATCCGCCATTAAGGAACCAGTCCTAACTCAGTTTTTAGTTGTTTGAGATAATTCTTTTTTAATCTACAGTCCTTTTTGATTAACTGCGATATAAGTATGAACACAGTTTTGAAGTTCAGTAAAATCAGTCTCAAAAGGTTGGTCATTAGACAAATGAAAACCACAGTTACCACGTTTTTACTTCAATTTTATTCGTAAAAGGAAAGTGAAGGACACGTCGATACATAGATTGTGCGATCATGCAGAAAAGTTAAAATTGAATCAGATTGACACCCCCCACCCCCACCCCAAACCACCCATACCAACCCCCCCCCACCCCCACCCCACCCCCCATCCCACCCCCACCCCACTCCCACCTCACCCCCCCCCCCATCCCCATCCCCTCACCCCCCCCACCACCTTCCCCTCACCCCCACCCCCCCATCCCCATCCTCTCACCACCCCACCACCTTCCCCTCACCCCCCCCCCCCATCCCCATCCCCTCCCCCCCCCCACCACCTTCCCCTCACCCCCCCCCACCCCCACCCCCATCCCACTCCGCCATCTCCATTGTTTTAGGCAGCAGTGCTAAATGGAGTGACGCGACATTCACTATTTTATACGAACGAGTCATGTAGTGTTCTATTCTGTGATTTCTGGCCCACCTTCAAAGCACCACCATATCATGTCCCACCTCCACATTATGCACAAAAGATGTGTTTGTGTTTCTGTGGACTCTTGCTCCTTGCCAGCGCTTTTGGTGTGAGACAAAACTGCCCAGGCGTGTTCAAATGAGCGCTCGGTAAAGCTAAATAGGGGCGCGTTTGTTTGGCCCAAAATCTCGCGATTCTCCCTCAATGGCTAGTCGAGGGCGAGTGAGACGCTCCTACAGCTAGAAAAACGGCCAATCGTCTCGCAAGGCGGAAAAACATGCGTGCGTCCTGGCGCCAGAGTCGGTGAAAACGTTGACGATAGACGAAATCACTGACGATTCAGATATATCACATTAGTTTATCACTTCATAGAACACACCAGGGTGTCACATCCAATGGTACGAGAATTTTTCAACGAAAAAAAAAAGCAACCCGGGTTCAACTGTAGACGATTTTGTCGAAAATGTGAGGTCTCGATTCATTTCGATCAATTCAAGGGACATCATTCATTGAGCGTACGTATACGGTGTTGCGTGTTTGCAAGCAATAAAAACATTTTAGGCAGTGTATGTCCAGAAATAACCTATACACCTACTCCTCAAGATATACAAATGAACACTCGAACAGCAAATACTTTCGTGTATGTACACTTTTCCATTCTCGGACCCCGAGAAGCACATTACAGGCACTGTTATCTCCGAACACCAGCCCAACTCGCACTGTCTCCGCCATTTTGGCTCATCCGGGTCACTGCAGCGGGAAGCATCGAGGGAGCCCCGGACCTCCCTCGGCCTCCCACCTTCACGGCGAGTGCGTTCTTATGAGCGAGGAACGTAGGAAACGCCTGGCCCTCGCGATTCTCTCGAGATTTAGGGCCAAACAAACGCGCCCTAGGTCACTGTTGAACGATCATACTTGGCCACGAGCTAACAAAAACGGATTCCGGGATGCGTGCGTAAAGATTATTGCGGAGCGTTGGTGTGGAAGCTACTCGACGAAGTGAGCAACCCGGCGTAGTGGTCATGCCTTGAGGATGCTGAGGTGAAATAGCAATGTTACGCAGTGCGCAATAAGACGCATCAAAGCTTGCCATCGCTTGACTCATGTCGAAACAGAGAGCACTCTGAGAGCGCAAACCTCCGCCGAGAAAGCCAAAGTCTCTTCCATGGCCTGTATCATTAATAAAGGCAGTGCGTATGTTCTGCTAGCCAGGACTGACATTCTGTGCCACAGAGACTACCAGATAGATTACATAATGGGCCTTGCTCTACGAAGTTTTGTTCATCTTATTGGCTGTGAAAGCCACATGAGTGCCGAACGCATAGGCCGCGTCATCAATAGTTTGACGGCATAAAATTCGTGATGCACAATAAAATATATGTTTATGCTTTCAATTCCTAAACTACACAACAGATAACATTATCTTCATGGTAATCATTCCCAAACCACATAACAGCTAGCCTCCATAATTAAATGGACTGCGTCTTGGATAAAACCCTGACCCTTCACCTCATTTTATCAAAATCCATTGTGATCTTTTAGAGTTATTTTCCTAAATGACTAATGAACGAACAGAGGGTAAAACATTATTGGCGGAGGTTACAATGCAGACATACTGAGATTCGCTCTTCAAGTCGTCGGACCAAATACAATAATGCAATGTATACAGTAAACTGGAGAATTACCTCCCTTGGTTATAGTTCCGTTGGATTCTTGCTTACATATTACCAGGGAATTATTACAGGACAGCTGATCTTTCAAAACTGCATCCAAAGTCTGCAATTGTCTACGAATGTATCGAAGGAGAACGAGATGCCAGCGTACTTGTGCAATCTCTTGAAGCCTTATGAACCAACCAGGACTCCTTATCCTCTGATAGGAAGTTCCTGCGGGAGCGACAGTCAAATGCCACAAATGGAGACAGGGACTATGTGAGCTGCACCAAGTCTCTGGAATGCCCTTTCGCTGCAGCTAAGGCAGGTTCAATCAGTCTCAGTCACGACAGACAGGCAGGAAGGCAGGCAGGCAGGCACGCACGCACGCACGCACGCACGCACGCACGCACCCACACACACCCACACACACACACACACACGTACATACATACAACTCGGACAGTTTGGTTGGAAATCGCAGGTCAAAACACCTGCCACTGCGCATGTCTGTGATGGTGAATTCCTTCGCTTCTCCAAAGGCAGCCATTTTGAAGATACGCGCCCAGCACCTCCGCGGCGGACATCCGAGCGCTCCTTTGGTCATTCGCGTAGCACACGCGTTCAAGAACCGAGCGCCCGAAGTGCTTTTGAGCGCTGTGTATCTTGAACGGCCCGCAGGTGTTTCATTCAACCACTTTGACAGGAAAATGGGTGAAGTTTTCACAGCTAGGGGCGGCTCCCAAAACGAAAGAGAAAAAGGTGGCTAGAATGAAAGGGTGGGTGGGTAGATGAGGCGAAGAAGAGAGTAAAATGGAAGGCTGGGGGGGGGGGGGGGGGGGGGAGGAGGTAGGTGGGGGAGGAGTAGAAAAGAAGTGGTGGATTTAAAAGTCGGAGCTGAAACGCAGAAAGACAGAAGTGGAGAATGAGAAGAGAAGGAGAGAGGGAGGAACGAGGAAGATGGGAGTAAAGAGATGATATTGAATGGTGGAAGGGAGGGGAGGGAGGTGGGGGGGGGGGGGGGGGGGAGAAGAAGAGATATGGGGAATGGGGAATGAGAAGATTGGTGAGGTAAGAACAGAAATGTCGTGTTGGAAGATGGGAAGAGAGGTAGGGGGAAGATGATTGAGAGGGAGGGAAAGGGAACGGTACGGGTTAAGGGGAATGAAAGGAGAAAGACGTGGAGTAAAAATGAAAAGGTAGGCATGTAGGATGGGAGAAGAAAATGGGGAGGGGAGGTGTGTGTGTGTGTGTGTGTGTGTGTGTGTGTGTGTGTGTGTGTGTGTGTGTGTGTGTGAGAGTGTGTGTGTGTGCGTGCGCGCGCGCGTTTGTGCATGCGTGTGTGTGTGTTTGTGTGTGTGTGTGTTTTTTTGCAAAGGAGAGAGGCAGAATGAGTTTTATGGGTGGAAAACAATTGGGTTTGGAGAACGGAAGACAGGGAGGGGGTGGGGTGTAGGGGGATTAGAAGAGAGAGGTAGGAGACAGGGTAACAAAGAAGAGGGCGTCTGAGAGGGGGTGGGTTAGCTGGAAGGAGAGATATATGGGTGAGTGGGTGGAAGGAAAGAAATGAGAAGAAACTATCGCGAGAAATGAGAGCTTGGGATGAGATGAGAGAGATGGAGGTGGGAAACGGATTGGAGGTGGCGGGTGGGAGATGTTTGAGCTCGGGGATGAGGGATGGAAGGATAGACGTAATGACGCGGATAGGACAAGACAGGTTGGGGGTGGGGAATGGGAAGAGGAAGGGAGACATAAAGGAAATAGATGGGGAGGGAGGGTAGGTCGAGAGAAATAAGGGTGGGTTGGGGATGGAAGGAGAGAAGGGAGTGAGGTGGATGGGTGGGATAGGAAGAGGGAAACGAGTACAGAGGAATGAGAAAGAGTTGGGAATAATGTGAGAGGAGAGTGGGGAGGAGTGGAAAATGAAAGGGGAGGGGGGATATGAAAAGAAGGATGGGGGAGAGGAGAGAGGGGGGCATGGGCGTGAGGGGGTTACGAAGAGAGAGGTCGGATGGGAATTGGGGGAACAAGATATAGCGGGTGGGGTATGGGACAGGGGGAGGGGGGGGGGGGAGGAAGAGGAAGGA
>JAWQFJ010010688.1:67500-95000 GCA_034096865.1 Theodoxus fluviatilis
CGACGACTACGACTACGACTACTACGACTACTAATTCTACTACTACCACCACTCCTGCTGCTGCTGCTGCTACTACTACTACTACTACTACTACTACTACTACTACTGCTACTACTACCACTAGGCCTACTAATACTACTGCCACCACTACTTCTGCTGCTGCTGCTACTACTACTATTGCTTTTACTTTAATCCTCATCACCGTCGTCGTCGTCATCGTCAACATCTCACTGTACGTTGGGGGTACGAATTGACCCACTCCTTCTCTCTCCGCGTTTCGTAAGAGGCGAATAACTAGGGAAATTGTAATGTGACTTGCTCTAAACGGCTGCAGTGATTTTATTGCGATCAACGCCCTTGAATAGCGCAAAGAAACGTATAGGCCGTAAAAAATCATTAATAAATGTATTCGATTGTTTGTTCTTTCTGTACCCCTCCCGGACGCGACTGCCGAATGTACAAAGTGGCTGGACTGGTCCGTACCGTCGTAACATTTCATTGGCGGTACATATGTATAAAACATTCTTCTTTTCATTTTTTAAATGTTTTTCCATTTGAAATAAGTTATGTGTAACCAATCCTCCCAAAATGGTGATTTTTCAGATTTCTTTATCATTGTAAAGAACACTAAATGCCATTGAAAATGATATCAAAAATGTTATGATTTGTGCAGTGGATAGTGAATTATATGATAATTTGAATACGCATGTGCCAAAAAAGACATTTCCAAGAAAACGACTTTTCAAGTTGGAGCTACATTTTGAATTGCAACCTCCTACTTGTAATCAAGCTACGTTTACGAAACTTGGCCCAGAGCTAGTTTTTGCACACACACCTCAACGGCCAATGAAAGTGAGCCACGCATGTAACCATAGCAAATACTTGACCGATCTGTTCGCGAGTACGATAGAAGCAATGCGATGATGAGGTGGAGTGTTCCGCAACCAGACAAAGTGTTTTGCACATTGAATGTGTAGTACCTTTCTAAAGACACCAAAAACAATAATTTAGCGGTAGATTTGATATCTGAAACTCTCGGAGCATCCGTAGAAATGGTTAGAAGCTCTGAATCGAGTTAAATATCAAAATCGCAGGACTGACTTCCTTAGAGTAATTTTCGGCCGTATCTCGATTTGAACACAGTATCCAATCGACTCAGTTTGAGAGAACCGGTCACATTAATTTAAGAAAAATGAGGATGGACGCTGTTGCAATTCGCAGGTTAAAAGGAGTCTCAGCTTTGTGCTTTTATTCGGTGTTTAAATCAGCATTTGTTTTAAAGAATATATAATATTGCAGTTGTGGATGTATTTGCTAGACACAATAATAAAGATCTACGAGAGCTGTTCATTAATGATTTTCCCTGACACATTTGATAAACAGTAGAATGAACAGTAGATATGCCCTACGAAACTGGAATGACCAGCGATTAATCGTGATGGTCAAACTGGTTGGATTTTGTTTTGCTGGGTTGATTGATGTGTGTGTCTCTTTATCTTTAACTAAGAGAAAGAGAAGATTTGTGAGATAGAACATACGCAAATCATGTAATGTATCGAAAAATACATTCACCAACCCTGTAGAAAATAACCGTCACTTTTCACAATAATTTGATTGCATTCGGTGTAAGAAATGGATTACAGGAGTGATACGATTTAATAGTACGTGTATGTATTCCTCAGAAAGCACAGACCCAATGCAGTGTGAATAGTATGTATATCTTATATTTCCAATAACTGCTAAAAAATGCTTGCGTTTTATGATAGTGGAAGCAAAACATGTTTCTGCACAGGATCAAGCAATGGAAAGTATCATTTTAACATAATCCAAGCACTGTATATGAATCTATGGCAAGTTCAAAGATGTATGTAGGAACAATGAAGACTGATGTCAACTTAAAAGCATTAAGTAAATAATTATCCCTGCGTTCCGTTGCACTCTGCTTAATCTCTGCTACGATGTAGCAGGCTCAGGAGTTTCAATTGGTTGGTTTCTTTAATTACTTAAAAAGCACATTATCATTAAAAGTAGAGGATTTTGGGGGACCTCTTTGAATACATTAATCCCCAAAATGATTTCACATTATATTTTATCCCTCTTGATCGACTAGACGACTTAATAAAAGCATTAGGGTCGATTATCGTTGATAACAAAAGGGAAGTAACCATCGCCAGTCTTAAAGGAAGGTCAAGAAAATCCCAAAATGTGTCGTCTGCTACTTCGTTACAGGCATGGGTATAAATGCCGACGTTTACTACATATATCAAGCCATGACATACAACCCACTCTGCCACGATGATGAGTGCACTACAACATTCATTTCTTCGAAATTTGAAAGCACCTCCATGGCTGTAAACTCCGTCACTTAAAGCATGTTTGCCGTGCAAGTCCGTGGAGTGACTTCCATTTAAGTCGATGTTTAGTATGAGCCAATCAATTGCGACTACGGGCGCTGTAGTGTCATAGTTGCTAGGCAGAGCAAGTGGCGCACTCTAGCGTGAAGCAGTTAGAGCGCCTTCTGAGATGCTTCAGCCACTGCGCGACCTTGACAGGAAGTTAACCTCCGCCACTGAATGAAACGTCACCAAAGATTGTGTATCAATGATAATCGACCCTAACGCTTTTATTAAGTCGTTTCTTCGATCAAGAGAGATACAATTGAATGTGAAATCAATATGGGGATTCGCGTTTTCAAATAGGGCCTCAAAACACTCTACTTTTAATGATAATGTGCTTTTTAAGTTTAAAAAACAAACAACCCACAACCAATCAAACTTCCTTAGTCAGCTACGTCGTAGCAGAAATGAAGCAGAGTGCAACAGAACGCGGGGAATGTGTCAGCCAAGTATCACGTGATGGCTCACTGAAACTTGACTGTGTATTCATTGCTTTGAATCCTCGCACTTTTTACAGCGTATATTTCTTTTAAACCTGAGAACAACTCCAAATCTTTATTCTGCTTTTTGTTTAGCCAGACGGTGGAAAAGTGCTGAACAAAATGTTTCGTTAGTCATTATTAAACATATCGTCGTAAAATGCGTATACAGCAAACAGTCTAGTCATACACGGAAACTCCTGAAACATGAGTTTAAGTTTTTTGGCCATCAAAGTGTCTGCTTACGTGTTAAAGGAACAATTTTAGCATGTCAGGGTCGTTGTAGTTCAATGCAATTTGTCAACTTTCGTGGAATGTGCTGGATGCGGAATTAAAATACATACGATGAGGTTTTTTGTGGAGGTGGTTGTTTCTTTTTTAATCAAAACGAGCACAAGTATATATTTTGTATGACTCATGGATTCTATTATGAGATAAAAATATAATGACCGATTTATGAATCCAAACTGTCATGTAAATCAGGAGCCAACTACACGAACCCATGCTGAGAGTGCTCACTTTAGCGTCGTGACGTATTTCAGTGGGGCTGCTCCGTCTCTATGAATCACACATATCTAAAAGAGGAAAACTTCACGCATCCCCATAAAGAATACAGCGGTACAGCACAGGCTACAGCACAATGTACGGTGTATAAGATTTATCGAAATTCTTGCTTGTCTTTGAAAAGGCACCCACTTCATCAATATTCCACACAGCCTTCGCCTCAAGGGGTGTTGCCGTGCTGATAGAGTGCCGATGCTTGACTTTCCTCGCAAGTGCTTCAAGAGAGGTGTTTCAAAGGAACGATCTCTCGCGAGCTTTTGCCTCGCAGCTTCCAAAATTTGCACCGAGATTTAAATCTCAAGCTGGACAGAAAGGCTCAGACCCGCTAAAATCTGCTTTACCGCCATCATAAAGTGATAGCATTGATAACTCAGATGAGTTGCTGGCACTCCTGCATTTTGCATTGCTCCTTCCTTCAGAATGCAACATGATCATTAGGGTCTAAAAGCAGCCATGCTAACATCTGACAGTAGGCATTTAGATTAAGTGATAACCATTAACTAGTGCTTCGCTTATTACATGTACTGTGAGAGCTATGTAGACTAGAAAAGCAAAGATGTAGACGCTCCTCAAAGCACGCCGCGGACTATAGTGCAAAAAGCAAATTCTAGCGGAAACACCACCATTTCATATGTTTGACATTGGATGCCATGGTACATATGTTTCCCTTCCGCTGTTTCGTTCATAAACTCAAAACGTTACTTCCACTGCTAAAGTTGTTACCTGTTTTTAAAGTATAGGATATTGTGTAGCAAATTGCTAACGCCTACGATAACTAACTTGAAGTGTGATGTGAAACAAATACAATTACAACACAGACAAAAGGAAGTTAAGTGATTAGTACAGTGCTCATGAACTGCAGCCCATGTTCATGAAACTTCGGGATTTTGCTCTGGTAACACGACCACCCTGCGTAATTGTGTTAATATACTGCAGTAAATGAAATGTTTATATTTGCCTATGGTTGTACTTCAGCACAGCAGGAGAACTGTTTGCTATCTGGCATCGGACAAGACTCTGACCAGAGCCATTTAGCTTGAAGCTCTTTGATGGAGGGGTGGACGCCACATATCTCTTACAGCAAGAGGCATGCATCATCAAATGATCTTGAAATTTGACCTAAAATCAAATAAACACATGCCAAAAACAAAAACTGTGTCTTAGGAAGATCGAGGATAAGCGAGACCAAAAGGGCGGGAAGATGCACACTTTCAATGCGGAATGGAACAGAATGGTTCCTGTATAGTGCGAGAGAATATTTACATGTAGACCCATTAACTCTCTCACCATTGAACAAAACTAGCATATGGTCTCGGGTCACTTATTCTACATAATAATGCAACGGATAGTCGTGCAACTCCAGCTATATTTTACGATATGCCTAGATCGCATATGTACGAAACTTTTGCAAAGAGGTGAGTCGAATTATCAACTCCTAGACACACATCACTCACACGTGCTGATTCGTGCATTGATTCTCTCGTCCAGACATAATTCAAATATCTGAGTGACACATTCAACATGGCTAGGCGAATGAGTGGCTCATTATCATTTATCATCATAAGGGTTACGTCCTGTATTAAGCATTACCTTTAATCCTCTCTCTCTCTCTCTGTCTCTCTCTCTGTCTCTCTCTCTGTCTCTCTCTCTCTCTCTGTCTCTCTCTCTCTGTCTGTCTGTCTCTCTCTCTCTCTCTCTCTCTCTCTCTCTCTCACTCCCGCTGTCATCCTACCACCAGTCTGTCTGTCTGTCCGTCCGTCCGTGCGTTCGTCCGACCGTCCGTCTGTGCGTTTGACCGTCTGTCCTTCCGTCCGTTTGTCTGTCTGTGTGTAACTGTCTGTGTGTCTGTGTGTCTGTGTGTCTGTGTGTCTGTGTGTCTGTCTGCCTGTCTGTCTGTCTGTCTGTCTGTCTGTCTGTCTGTCTGTCTGTCTGTGTGTCTGTCTGTCTGTCTGTGTGTCTGTCTGTGTGTGTGTCTGTCTGTCTGTCTGTCTGTCTGTCTGTCTGTCTGTCTGTCTGTGTGACTGTCTGTCTGTCTGTGTGACTGTCTGTGTGTCTGTCTGTCTGTCTGTCTGTCTGTCTGTCTGTCTGTCTGTCTGTCTGTCTGTCTGTCTGTCTGTCTGTCTGTCTGTCTGTCTGTCTGTCTGTCTGTGTGTCTGTCTGTCTGTCTGTCTGTCTGTGTGTCTGTGTGTCTGTTTGTCTGTTTGTATGTCTGTCTGTGTATCTGTCTGTCTGTCTGTGTATCTGTCTGTCTATCTGTCTGTCTGTCTGTCTGTCTGTCTGCCTGGTTGTGATTGTGTCTGTTTGTGATTGTGTCTGTCTGTGATTGTGTCTGTCTGTGTGTCTGTCTGTGTGTGTGTCTGTCTGTCTGTGTGTGTGTGTCTGTCTGTCTGTGTGTCTGTGTGACTGACTGTGTGACTGTCTGTCTGTCTGTGTGACTATCTGCCTGTCTGTCTGTCAGTCTGTCAGTCTGTCTGTCTCTCTCTGTGTCTCTCTGTGTCTCTTTCTGTCTCTCTCTGTCTTTCTCCCTCTCTCTCTCTGTCTTTCTCTTTTTCTCTCTGTGTCTTTCTCTTTCTCTCTCTCTCTTTCTCTCTGTATCTCTCCTTTATCTATCCTCTCTCTCTCTCTCTCTCTCTCTCTCTCTCTCTCTCTTTCTCAAAACCTAATAATATCCCTTTGCGTATCATAGTGCGCTATTTTGGTTACTTTTTCATACTGCTAACGTGAGATTATCTTTTAAATTCTTGCTAAGCAATCCATTGGCATTCACCAGGAATCGCAACGGAGTATATGTATGATTATATTGTTTTCACACATGTAGAGGTGTCAACGTTCTCTTGCATCTTTTGCAAATGACAACATCATGACATTAGCCACGCCTGTAAACTAGTTAGTGATTCTTTGAAGAAAGAAGAGGAAAGATTATCCGTCACCATCAACAGCAAAAGAACATCTACAACAGGCATCTCTCAACTTTTGACCTGGTGTTTGTTTGATCAGTCTCGCGTCTATCCACCGTCAACCCAGTGAAGGGTCTGTGAAGATTGTTCGCACTGTAAAACACCCGCTCTAGACATGCTGGCAGACGGTACGACAGGATTATGCTCTGGAGACCACACTGGCGACAGAGATGGCGCCGTTTCGCTCAAGACTGTCTCCCTAGGGATGCCTGATTCCTCGGATGAGGATGCAGTAGAGGGAAGAGATGGGGGCGGTGGGAGATTGACGGAGGAGGGGTAGGGAAGAGGTGTTGTAAGGGAGGTTGGGGTGAAAAGAAATGGGGAAGAAAAGACAGAAGAGGGGGATGTGGAGGTCGCGGCGGGGGTTGAGGTGGGGGTGTTGGAGGATGGAGTGAGACGACCTGCCTTCTCCTCCTTTCCCGATGGGGAGTGGTGTGAATTGGAGGAGGGATAAGGGGGTGAAGGGGACGACAGTGACGGCGTGTGCGGAGGGGGATGAAGGGAAGTGAGGGGGGTGGGGGGTGGGGAGGGAGAAAAGGCAGGAAGGGTCCGGGGGGGGGGGGGTGCGGGAGGCAGGTCTGCAGAGAGACACATCCACCCCCTCCCCATTCTGAACACAGAGATGTAGTATCTCTGACACAGGTTGGTCACGTGACTTCGAATCCACATTCCAATGATTCTACCAATCAAAATTCAACATGATCAGAAGACCATTGAGAGTAAAAAGAGGCGATTCTATTTCACTCCAATTATTTATCCCGATAGATAAACACAAATTTGGTGTTCTAATAAAACTAATCTATGAGATTTTCAGGAAATCATTTGAGAACTACTTTTAGCGCGAACGTGTCTATAAGGTTGCAAACTGCCTTGAGCACGTGCGATTGTGTATATACAGTAGTCGCCGCTTATTAAAAACACATTGGGACCGAACAAAAGTGTTTTTAATAAGCGGCGTTTTTATTAACCGGCACTTCCCGCTTCACCAAGCCGTTGCGTTTCTTCCACCTGTTAAACCACCCATTTGTAGCTTTGAATTCGGAGCGACCAAGCTGGGAAGCAATCTGTTCCGCCTTCTGACACAGGATTGGGCCGTTTACAGGTGTGTTGCGCGCTTGGATAGAGTCGAACCACCGCTTTAAGCCATCTTCTGTCTCTTTATCCTTCCCGCAGCGCCGACGCTTCCTTTGGCCTTGACTGGAGCCCTCTGCGATATCAGCCCTAAGTTCATCTTCTTTTTTCAGTGTCTGGCACAGAAATGATGCCGACACACCCAAAATGTCAGCACCCTCCCTCAAACTTTTAGAATTTAGCTCTCGGTAGCGATCAAGCAAGTCCACTTTGTCTTTGGGTGTCATTTCTGTTCTTTTTCTTTTCTTTGGAGCTGAAGTTAAAGCCATTTTCTGATTCACTGCTTATCCAGCGAGACTAGACAGTGTTGAATTGACATCTGACGGTTTGCTGACAAGGGTGTAATCACTGTTCACACAAACGCTGAAGCGTCTTTAGTTGTCATCTAACGGTTTGCTGACAAGAATTCACAACCAGAGATCGACTCTGACCCTCCGAACAGCGAGAAAAAGAACAGAAAGTGTTTTTATTAAACGGCGCCTGTATATTTAATAACCGGCGCAATTTTACATATGTTATATAGTGGTAAATCCGGACCGGACCAACTGTGTGTAAAAAACGGCTGTTTTTATTAACCGCGTGTTTTATAGGCGGCGACTACTGTAGTAATACACGCGATCTTTGGACCTACTATAAACGCAGCGAAAAGGATTCCTATGGGTCCGGGCTGGTTTCGTGAATCTATGGTTATACTCTCGCAAGTAAATGCTTTCTGGCCGGAACCTGTGGTCTAACTGCCTTCACACTGTTTGACGAGCTCCACACTTCGATCATTCGTGTATCCACTGATGGAGTCAGTAAGTGATTTAACCTACATTCCGTCTGTGTTGAACGTTAATCGAATGGAAGTTTCTTCTGTAGGAATCCGTCCGATTCCGAAGTTCGATATTATCGGATAGCTCAGAAGCAGTTTTTCTAAGTTTAATCCTTCTAAGCATACATTAAATTAATGATTCCTCATCAGCAAAAGCACTCAGTGGGTTTCTGTGTGTATCGAAGATTATGCAGACGGGATTGGTTGCCTTACTCGCTCAATGAAGTATAAATATTGCTGTTGTATTCAAAGTCCTTATAATTAGTAGAGTTCACAATATTACACTCTTGTGATTCGAATTTTACCGCATACAAGTTTTACATTCATGGGAAATCGATGTTTAGAAAATGAACTGACGGAAAAATGGCTGCCAGTATGGAGTGTATCACAACAAGCGGAGGAATACACTCACGATGTGATATAGCATTCAGCGTGGCTGTTCAGAACGGTGGCATGCATGTTATGGAAGAATTTAGGCTATCACGTGACCAACCTGTTGCTGAGACTATATTCACTAGTCTCAGCCACGCTGAATGCCCCCTCCCTTCCACTCCCGGTGAGTGAGTGCAAAAGTGAAGACAGCGGAAGAGTGGGAGGTGGAAGTGGGGTGGGGGTGGGGTGTTAAGTGAAGACGGGTTGGGGTAGAAATGATACAGGGTGGTAGGGTGGATGAAGAATTTAAAATACAGTGGATGAGGATGAGGAGGGGGGAGGGAGGCGGGGCTGGGGGTGGGGGTGGAATGGGGGAGAAATGTAATGTGGGAAGGAAAAGGGGATAGACAGGAATGTACGATGCGATGAAACTTTTTGGATGCTGGAATAATAAATATTAGAAATGGTGGGAAAGGGAGACAGGAATAAGAACAGTATCATTAAGAGGAATGTTGGTGATGGTGGTGGTGGTGGAAAGCGTTGTACTAATAATGAAGTGATGGTGGCAGAAGCAATAGAACGCTGAACGGGATAACAGACAAGGTGAACGGCGAGGGGGAGGGGGGGATGAGGGGGTTACGAAGAGCACTGACAGGTTGCCAGGCGAAGCGGGAGCGGTGAGTACTTTTGTCCTTTTTCTAGTCTCATGCTTCTGGTGAATGAAAGTTGTGGCGAGAATGGCCCGGGCTTCATCCCAGCTGGGCCGGAGGCCAAAGTGAACTGACGTCACCAGAAGAAATCGACGTCGTGGAAGAGCCCAAATTGCTCTGGGCGTTTAATAGGGGTAGCGGCAAAAGATAGGTAGATGCTGACGGGTTCTTCCCCCACCCGGCCGTCCACACCAGAGCCCGTGAAGAATGCCAGGCAAGCGGAAGGCGACCCTAGTCCCCACGGACAATTACGCTGCCCTCGCCTTCAGTGTCAAACTTCCCAAAGACACCATCATCGGAATGAAAACCCACAACCAAACTTTAACTCGCCCCATCGTCAACAACGTCAAACTTTCCAGAGAGGCCTCCACATGAAGGGATTAGGCAGCTACATCTTTAGTCGCCCCATTGACGCTCGGGTGACACTTTACTGAAATGCCATTGTAGGAAGGACGATTAAAACCAAACCTCGTCACCGCATACACTCTGGGTTAGATCTTCCCGATTCTCTCCAGTTGCCAATGCTGATGGGGCGCCTGACACCAGCCTCGACATCGCAGCTGCTTGCAAAATCCCTTCTTGAGCGCGACGTCAGAGCGGTGGCGTCTCAGTTTGACCCTAAAGCACCTTAACGTCCCTTTGAATGTGAAGAATAAACTGGAGCCATGTTGTGTCAGCATCAGAACAATTATGTCCCTGTATCAACCAGCATCGCTTGATATAAGCACATTGGTCTGAAACAAGCAGCACAACGGCCCCATGAAAGCAGTGTCAGCATCAGACTAGCAAGTTCTGCATCGCCTGAGATTGGTCCAACATCGGTCAAGATTTGGTTTTTCTTCGACATTTTAATGTCAGGTCAATGTCGGAATGACAAAACGATACTTCAACCCAGCACAAGCAGAATATAAATATCGACTCGACACCAGTTCATTACTGATTTAGTACTGATTCTATTCATATATCATGAATACTTTGCTTTTCAGCTGTACACACTTAACGGATGGATGTTCACTCTCCATTGACTCTTGATTTAATCTCTCTCTCGCGCGCGCACGCCTCTCTGCCTATATTTATCTTCCTGTCAAGAGCACAACCACTTTGTTCACTTAATTCCTACAGTGATGGGCATCAGTATGGACTTGACTTTTCATCAAACATTGGTTTGCTTGCTATGTTGGCATACGACTGGGTTGAAAATAAGTACGGAATCGGCTCGAAGGAGATTGTCAGTGACAGGAGATTGTCCCAAAATTGGGCTGGATCGAGCTTTTTGTTTGGTCGTGTTTTCTTGTCCATACGGAGTTGTAACTGGCACGACAGAGTTTGTGTGTGGCATGGTCGTCTTAGGGCATCCTCACACGGGGCAAGTTTTCTAAAGGAACACAAAAGTTTCCTTGTCTCTGGCAGGCTTGTCACCTCATGTTGTGCAAATCCCACAACACGCAATTTCCTTATTTGGCAAATCTCGTGATTCTATTCCAGTGTCTACTACAAAAGCAGATGGCATTTACGATTTACGTCACAAACATTCAAGGTTTGAAGAAGAAGAAGAAGAAGAAGAAGAAGAAGAAGAAGAAGAAGAAGAAGAAGAAGAAGGAGGAGGAGGAGGAGGAGGAGGAGGAGGAGGAGGAGGAGGAGGAGGAGGAGGAGGAGGAGGAGGAGGAGGAGGAGGAGGAGGAGGAGGAGGAGGAGGAGGAGGAGGAGGAGGAGGAGGAGGAGAAGGAGGAGGAGGAGGAGGAGGAGGAGAAGGAGGAGGAGGAGAAGGAGGAGGAGGAGAAGAAGGAGGAGGAGGAGGAGGGGGAGGTAGGAGGAGGAGAAGGAGGAGGAGGAGGAGGAGGAGGAGGAGGAGGAGGAGGAGGAGGAGGAGGAGGAGGAGGAGGAGGAGGAGGAGGAGGAGGAGGAGGAGGAGACATAGAAATGCATATTTGCGTTCCTATTTCGTGACCTCATAGCGTCTGTATCACGGTCAAACACTGACCAGTGTGACTGCAGGAGAGCAGACGACACACGCGTATCACCCATTTGATTGGCTCTTCTTGGAACTTCCCACGCCAGCGGCAAGAAAAATCGAACATTCTTCATTTCGTTGGCAACTCGATGAAAACTTGTTTTCGACTCCCGACTGCTATCTTGGCAATGGCAACTGGAATCTTTCCCGAACACTTGCTATGTGTGAGGACGCCCTATGTGGAGCTGGCTGGAACAGGAATCGATAGCACGAGGGCAAGACCGGAGATGACACATGTGACGAACACTCTCATCCTGTATTTGCATTTACCACGCTTGACTTTTCCTCCCAACTCCTCACTGATAAGCTTGCCCAAGTGGGCGATGATTAATATGCCTGGTGCCCAGGAGGAGACATGGCATGCTATGAAGCCGTCAGCAATTTCGCCATTCCCTTTGTCCGGAGCTCATCAATTGTGTTATTTGGGACGAAAAGTCACACGATGACATGTGACACAAGCTGTAGGGACGATGTAATGAAGACGTGGGACATGAGGTTTCCGGACCGCATGGTGATGACACTGTGATAAATCCCCTCGGTGGTCGCTAAAGGTCACGAAACTCTCGCTTTACCATGACTGCCTTGATAAAGATGGCGCTGACGTGTATTGCAAATGGAGAGTGGATGAACTGAGTAAACGCTTGCTTTTCATCGTACCCAGTTCCCACAGTTTGCCTGCATTTAAACGGACATCATTTTCCCGCGTAGTCGAGTGGTCTGAATTCATGGCCACTGCTATATTGCCCATTTATGAATCATGGCATATACATGTGCAGGAGTCATGCGCAGCGGTATGAAAGTCGACAGTGCAAACAAGAGAGCGCCAGGACTTGATTCAACGTTGTTTATCAAGAAAGAAAATGGTCTGAACTGCCCATGTGGCCTGCCACAAGAGAAAGGGTTCTGCACTCAACACTCGCACAGGGATGACTATGGAAGGAGCGCACAAGACACTCTACTGAAATACAACCTGTGTTCCATTTTGCATACGTGATTAGGTTATGCTCAGCATATTAATCATCATCATCATCATCATCATCATCATCATCATCATCATCATCATCATCATCATCATCATCATCATCATCATCATCATCATCATCATCGTCGTCATCATCGTCGTCATCATCATCATCATCATCATCATCATCATCATCATCATCATCATCATCATCATCATCATCATCATCATCATCATCATCGTCATCATCATCAACAACTATCATAAATCGTCGTCATCATCGTCATCAACAACAACAACAACAACAACAAAACAACAAGAAACTCTCGATGAGAAAGTGTAGTGGTGACCCAAATGGGTAGAAATTGACAGGATACCCGAGAGATGTCACCGAAAACATGGCAACCAAATGAGAACAGTTTGTAGGTGCAAATAATCTAAAGACTACATGTTGAGGACTGCAGTTTGAAGATGAGTACATATGTTCAAAGCGCTGGACGAGCAGGACCCAGAGTAGATATCAGAGAATCGGAGGGGGGGGAGGGGGGGGGGGGGGGGGGGGGGGAGAGGGGAGAGGGGAAAAGGGGGTAGGGGGGAGGAAGGGGGGAGAGGTAGGGTAAAGAAGATGCCTGTGGTGAATTGAAGATGGGAACAACATAGGAAAATATTGACTGGTAGAGGCTACTGCTGTCAAGCCAGGTTGACCGATAAATCAAAAGTGCGCTCAAATACAAGGCATCATTTCGAATGGAAATAAGCAGCGACATTCATACCGCTGAAACAGTGCACAACGTTTAAACAAATCTTTCGTTATAAGATCAATGTAGAATAAAACATAAAATCCACGAAGATGCATATTGGATGAGGACGCTGCCTACAGTTCATGGAGTCAACTCCAAAGTAGTAAGATCTCCTACCATAGAAACCTATATAGCTTCAGACCGACCTGTCATGGTGGCAGAGCCCACTCCTTGCAGTTGGGTGCTTCTATCAACTTGGCTTGATACCACTACGCTCTGCACGCTCCCGCCCCTCGCAGTCAGAACCAACCACCAAATCAGTTTATCAGGCGCCATGATACTAGGCAGGTCAGCTATTATCCCTAAACCATGCCCGAATTTCTCAAACACTTCATTAAGAAGCGATTAGTCTTGTTCTCGCCGCTAAACACAGGAACAGCACTCCCCGGCGCTGTCGGCTTTCCTCCAAACGGTAAGGAGGATGGGCGAGGAAGGGACGAGGCTGAGTGGTGAGGACAGCGATCGGATGGTCCTCTCTGCAATGCAAAGACTCAGACGTTTTCTGAACCAGGAGAAGTCTCGTGGGTGGTTTGCTGGGGAAAGGAAGGGGCCAGCGTGTGATAAATTATGTTGTTGTTAAGTGGTTGTTTGATGGTGTACGAGGGAGTAAAAAAAAAGTGAGTGAATGTTTGGATTTTTATCTGAGTCGTCCTGAAAGAGTTTCCTTGAGAAGCTCGTACGTGAAGTCAAGTAGACAGACGGAAGGATAGTAAGACAAAATTGGAAATCAGACACTGACAGAGAATGCGAAACTTATATTAGTCCAGTCAGAACCCCTCAGACTGACCAGAGAGAGAGACAGAGAGAGAGAGAGAGAGAGAGAGAGAGAGAGAGAGAGAGAGAGAGAGAGAGAGAGAGAGAACAGACCGACAGACAGACCGACAGACAGACCGACAGACAGACAGACAGACAGACAGACAGACAGACAGACAGACAGACAGACAGACAGACAGACAGACAGACAGACAGGCAGACAGACAGACAGACAGGCAAGCAGGCAGGCACCGATACCACCATAGTCAGGGACCACGTGACACATCGAGTAAGGGGCCAGTACTCTTGCTCCTCCAGCCACGTGGTCTACCTCATCCGTTGCCGCAGAGGGTGCAGCGACGCATGGTATGTCGGAGAAACCAGCCAACAGCTCCGACAGCGCATGAACAGCCATCGCGCTACCATCAGGAACGGTTCCCCCCTGCCTGTGGCCGAGCACTTCAACCTCCCGAGCCACACCACCTCTGACATGCTCGTCAGTGTGCTAAGAGGTGGACTGACTGACCTACAGCGACGCAGAGTGGCTGAGCTCAAACTCATGTCCAAATTCTACACCCACGAGGATGGCCTCAATAGGGACATGGGACTCCTGAGTCACTATCGATGAAGCTGTCCCCGCACGCCTTTTTAGTGCTTACCCTGTTGAGGCCGCTCCCGCCCCGTGATGTTGGTGCAAAGCACTCCTTTTGGCTTCCTTCACTGAACTCTCCTCACTACCTCGCCGCCCTGCACGTGTTTCACCGGCCCTTGTCACAGTATATATTTCTTTTCCACAGCCAGCCTTGTTACTTTGGCCTGATGAAGAAGCCTCAGCTTCGAAAGCTTGCCGTAAAGAAATACAGAGCATCGCTGCACGCCCCTGCCAACCCGCTGCCTCTCCATCCTGTAGCGGTGATTGCCCGCATCGGCGGCAGTACAACCCCCAAACGGCCCTCTTCAGGGCCAGACTTGCTCATGAAAGAAACAGTCGGTTGCTTGTCTTCTACTCTTCTTTTCAGACAGACAGACAGACAGAGACACACACAGACACACAGACACACAGACAGAAAGACAGACAGACAAAAAGGACAGACAGACAGACAAAAGGACAGACAGACAAAATAACAGACAGACAAATTTACAAACACATATATACACAAACACACGCACGCACACACACACACACACACACACACACACACACACACACACACACACACGCGCGCGCGCGCGCGCGCCAAGAAATGTGACTACTTGCAGCAGGGTCCAAACTAGGGAGGAAAAGAGCCAAGCACATCAGACCCAATGCTTGGGGTAGGGACAGCCCTCCACACTGACTCAAGCCAACAGGAGGGGGTCATGGGCGAGATGGAGAGTTACCAGACAGTCAGGGTGCTGGTGACAGCACTTGGGACGTCTGGAGCGGTCCCGCCTGTCCAATTGCCCTTCTGTCCTCGCTTTCCTTTCCAGGCGGCTCCACCGTAACTGGAGGACTCTCGTCGTCTTTGGCACGTAGGTCTAGGGACTGTCACATTCAGACAAGTCCTCAGCAACACCATCTGTAGAGCCGCGATACTGCTTGATAGTGAGGTGTAAGTTGGTACTTGGGTGTAAAAAACTGTCCGACCATTTCGTCACCGTTCTGCACTTCCATCCTGAAGTCCTGAAGCAAACGTTTTATTCATTCTGAACTGACTTCTACGAAACTTTCCCTTTCAACGGGTAGACTTAAATTACCTTTTTTCATATTTTTTCAATTTTCTGAAGAAGTTCAAGAGCAGTGGAATAACTTTATATTATGTATTCATGAATGACGCCTGTATTCTCCCGGTAAACGAGGACGGTAGATGAGAGAGGGCAAGGGGAGCGCTTTCTCCAATTAAATTTTTGCAGTGCGTGCCCAGTGAAATTTTAAGCCGGTTCGTAACTGGTGTTTGTCATGTCTTGGCAAATATTGGCCAAGTATTCGGTCAAAATTTGCCGGGTCTTGAGATATATTCGCTGAATATAAGTCAAGTGTTCCGGTTCTTAATTGGTTTTCGCCAAGACTTGGCAAATACTTGCCAAGACTTGGAATATTGCTGGCGCGATATATTTGTGAGATCCCCTCAGAGCACAATGGCGGGAAAAATCTGTCGCTTCGTTTACATTTACAGCTATTGCACACTTACGGTATGGGCATGATGCCGATCGAGGCCATATTGCAAATGTCCTTTGCGAGATTTTGGCTTGGTTTCTTCTTGCTATTAAGAAGCTAAAGATTTGCCAAGACGGCGCAATAGTTGCCGAATTTTTTCCGAATGTTTGCCAATAAGTAATTTCTCAGGAATTTGTGAATATGTATGTATGTATGTATGTATGTATGTATGTATTTTCATTTTTACTGCGCCATTATCACGATAAACATGCTCATGGCGCGACAAGACGAAATAAAAAAGTTTTGAGGCCAGTTTTAAATGCGGCCAAGGATGGACTAGCCCTCAGACCCTCAGGAAGTTGGTTCCAGAGTCTCGGTCCAACAACGCTGAAGGAGCGGTCACCGAAGCTCCGTAACCTTGTTTGTGGGACAATCAAGAGTCTTCTTTTTGAGGAACGGAGATTCCTTGTGGGGTTGTGAGGTCTAAGGAGTTCTTCGCGGTAGGTTGGGGCTTCACCAGTTTCACACTTAAACACGACGGAGAGGGTCTTAAATTCCACCCGTTGGCGAACTGGAAGCCAATGAAGGTCACTGAGCACAGGGGTTATGCGAGCCCACCTCGGCAGTCGCTTCACTACCCTAGCTGCAGAATTCTGAAGACGCTGAAGTCTCTGCAATTGACCGTTGGTTGCAGCAGTCAGCAGACTGTTGCAGTAATCAAGATGGGACAGCACAAGGGTCACCACCAGGGCTGCTGCAGTCTTTTCAGTCAGACAATCCCTGATACTCTAAATGTGGTGTAGGTGCATGTAGCCTGAGGAGATGATTTTACGAATTTGGGGGTCTGGTGATAAGTTTTGATCTAACATGACCCCGAGATATTTCGCACTTGTGGCAAATGCTATGTTCGCCCCCGCTATGTTAATATGTGTCTCTCTGATCAATTGCCTGCTTTTTTCCCTACCAATGAGAATCACTTCAGTCTTGTCTTCTTTGAGTTTAAGGTGATTGGCCGACATCCATTCCTTGATGTCACTACAGCAGTTTTGCACTGTGGACTTGTTCACCGCGAAGGCTTCATGATCTGGTTTGGAAACCATGTAGATCATAGTGTCGTCGGCGAATAGATGGTGAGGGATGCCGTGTTGGTCGATGCGCTCGCTCAGGGGTTGAGTGTAAATTGAATACAGGAGAGGTCCCAAGATTGATCCCTGTGGTGCTCCACAAGTGAGAGAAAGGTCTTTTGATGATGACTCCCCTATCTTTACCTTTTGTGATCTCCCCGTCAAGTAGCTCGCGAACCAGTTTAGGGCGGTGGATGATATGCCAATGCTCCTCAATCTGGCTATGAGAGTGTCGTGGTCAATGGTGTCGAAAGCCGCTGAAAGGTCGAGTAGCACTACAAGGACTACCTCATCGCGATCGACTGCATGGAGTAAGTCATTCAGGACTCGCTAGAGTGCAGTTTCAGTGCTGTGGTGTGCCCTATATGCTGACTGAAACCTGGGAAGCAGATTGTGCGAGCTTAAAAACTCAATGAGGCAAATAGACACTGCTTTCTCAACAACCTTGGAGAGAAAGCTCAGGTTGGAAACCGGTCGATAGTTGGCGAGGTTATTAGGATCAGCGCCTGCTTTCTTGAGGAGAGGTCTCACCAATGCCTTTTTGAGGCTCATGGGAAACTGTCCGTGTCTCAAGGAACGGTTGACGATGTCCGTTATTACAGGTAGAAGGACAAGTGAGAAGCAATTTGGTGGGGATTGGGTCGAGTTCGCATAAATATCAGCCAAGATTTACTTGTCAATTAAGAACAGGCTTTAGGGGGAACTATTACAGGCAACACATCTATGCTTCGCAGTTGTCAAAGGGCTGCGTCTGTGTTGCCAAGCCGATGGAGCTTCGGTACCGGGATCCAGTCATCGTAGTTGCTTGGCGTTCAGTGAGAGATCAAACGCTGTAATCAGATTTTGCCTGTGGATTCCCCGGAATGATCTGCTTGTGTTCCTTTGCAACCCTGAGGCAAACTGGGTCGAGTAAGGGCGAAACCTCTGTGCTAATCTTGTTTCCATGAACAAGTAAGTGGCTCGGAATTAATGTTGACTTGTCGTGCCGTACAAATAGTTGTATTCTCTGTATTCAAGGTAATTTTTTTTGTCTCTGTACATATCGTCATACGTTTTTAAAACTCTCTCTGTATGTATTTGTATATTATAATTTCTACAAGGGAGCTGCAAAGCAATTCTCCTATCATGGAAGCTTAAATAAAGTATTGTATTGTACTGTATTGTATTGTAATGTATTGTTTTATATTTATTGCATTACATTGTATTGTATTGTATTGTATTGCATTGTATTATATTAACATGCAGGAGTACAAACTCATCTGAGGCAAACTGCAAAATGTTCTATTTTCATATATAGCTCGCCATGGATACGCCACAACGTCAAAAATGAGTGCTAATTCGGGGTTACTTTTTACAGACTTAAAAAGGAATGCCGGCATTGTCTTTCAACATTTGAATGTATTTATTTGCAAACGACTTTGAATTTTAAAAGAAAAACGACTTTGCGTTTAAAAAGGAGTCAAACGATGTATTCTCACTGTTAGTCCTCTGTAGTTATGCTGTGCCCGATGGAGAATGCATTTCTTTCAGGTTGTAGTTATTCTATCTCTCACTAATCGGAGAGATGTCTCTAATGGAAGGCTGCTACATGTACAGAGTGTGTGTCAGGTGACCATTAGACATGTGCAAATTGCTGTGTGTAGAAGAACAGGTAACAGAAACACGGGGCGAGAATCTTTGGGAGGAGGGAAGGCGAACGCTTGGGCATTCTTCAGCTTCAGTGGCAGCGTGGTGGATCTGTTTAGGGATGGAACAGACAGGGGGATGGGCTGCACGGACGCATCGCTGCCCGACCCATGACCAGGACAGGTCACCCGTGGCCTCGCACCCAAGCACACAGAACGACCCGCCATTGGGCTACAATCGATTCGATCGACGCTTGTGTCGGATCATGCCTCAGGTGTGGCCCCAGGCCAACGTGAACGGGTCACGAAGACAGCAATGGTCGCAAGTCGAACTGTCCACGACCCAGCTCTCTCGACCGCAGATACCTGAGAAGAGAGGAGGAGGAGGAGGAGGAGGAGGAGGAGGAGGAGGAGGAGGAGGAGGAGGAGGAGGAGGAGGAGGAGGAGGAGGAGGAGGAGGAGGAGGAGGAGGAGGAGGAGGAAAGGAAAGAGGAGGAAAGGAAAGAGGAGGAAAGGAAAGAGGAGGAAAGGAAAAAGGAGGAAAGAAAGAGGAGGAAAGGAAAAAGGAGGAAAAGAAATAGGAGGAAAGGAAAGAAGAGGAAAGGAAAGAGGAGGAAAGGAAAGAGGAGGAAAGGAAAGAGGAGGAAAGGAAAGCGGAGGAAAGGAAGAAAATAAAAGTTAATAATAATAAGAAGAAAAAGAAGAAGAAGAAGAAGAAGAAGAAGAAGAAGAAGAAGAAGAAGAAGAAGAAGAAGAAGAAGAAGAAGAACTGTTTGTTTGATTACGATTTTCACTCCTTTGCAGACAAGTATTTCTTGTTAAACCTATGCAGCGAGGACGTAGTTGCATTGTAACTACAGTTCTTTTTATTTATGTTACTGCAACCTTTAATACAAGCCCTGGAGCAGTTTTGGGCTCAACAACGAGTGGACATCAGATGGTGTTCAACAGTATGGAATTCCTATCTTGATCTTGTGGTAAACTCATTAAGCTGTTGTGCTTCCACTTTCCAAACTGATGACACCGCAAACGAATTTTTCATTGACATTGACACTCGCCGTAATCAGGCAAGGATTCACCGTTTTTGACAAACGCGTTCTTGCATGAACACTTACTTGGCAGCTCTGATACATTTGTTGTAGGTATCATGCATCACGAATAGTTCCAATCGGGTACAGCTGTGCGTTTGCTTTGGTGGTTGTGGTGGTGATGATGACGGTGGTGGTGGCGATATTTTTTGTTTTTGTTTTTGTAATTCCATTATTTGTTGGAATTTGCGTCCCTTTAGTTTGCAGTTCTTTCACTGAGAGAAATCTTTGAATGAGCCAAAGTTCAGGAAGCCATAATGCACGACAGGTAACATACATCGCACCAAAGCATTCCAGAAGATCGTACTATAGACGTTGCCTTCGCGCCAGTTGTACAAAGCTCCCTTGAATGTAGTTTCCTCGATGCGTGGATTTTGTGTGTAAGCAGAAGCAGCGGGCTGAAAGCAGAGTTAAATGGTCTTCATGTAACGTGATCATTTGCAGATGGCGCCTTGTGGTCGGAGCAGGGCAAACATTCCTGCTCTAGTCCGTCGCTGGTGAGCTCCTTGATTTGATTGCGTAACTCCCCGAAACATCTTCGCCCTTCGAAGTCTACCTTGGACTCTACTGATTTGTGCTACCGCACTGGTCGAACTCTTGTCACGCTGCCAAAGCAGAGTGGCTGGAATGAGGAAATTGAGAGGGAGGAAGCAGCCAGGAATATGCCAGGTGGTTCCGGTTTTGAAAAGATGTGGTCAAAGGTGCGGGTAATCTTCCGGCGTGTTAGCCGCCCCGCTGCCTCTGCAGAATGGAAACCCGCTCAGTCGACCTCGCCCTTTTCGGACGGTGCAAGGAAAAGTTTCACCAGTCTATTCGGCTTGTGGAACAAACAAGAGTTACATGCTCTTGCTCTTCCACCAGAAGCGAGTGTTAGACATCGTCTGCAACACGCATATCGAACGCTTTATGAATCTTCTGCGAGTCAACAACTCCTATCTGGCGATTAAAAGCATTGACCCCGATCACATGATGCACAACGGAGCAGGAACGTTATGGAAAGCATGCTACATGTGCTGAAGAGAATTGTCTCCATTGCGATAAGGATATTTTTCTAAGAATGATTAATTTCTCTCGGGAATGGACGAGAGAGGAAGATCGACCGCCACAGCAACCGATCAGACGAGTCTGTTGGCGGGGCCTCTGCGTGTCTGTCCTTCTGGAAGATCATCCTCCCACGTCATGCTTTCCTAGCAACTATCACCCTCTGCTGGCAGCGGATTTATTCTCAATGTTCCTAGTGTCGGAGCCTTACTATTTTGAGAAGCAAATATCCGCGTAACGTCCGATGCCCAACTAAATATAAAGCTGAAAATGGCCATGACGCTGAGGTCGGACATGAACGCCAGAAGAGGCCTTCCGGAATGACTATAGCCTCAAACGTGTCCAGCCGCCATTACCTGCTGGCTGTGACAGACACAGGGAAATTTGTTTTCATTGAAGTCATCTTCTGTAGAAATGTCAAAGGGTTCAGTGCACTTTCCGAGGAAGCTGGAGAACTGCAAACTTTGAGGCTATTACCTGAGTGTGATATGTCTTTCTTATGTGTGGTGGTGTTCTCCTATGGCGAGAAGACGGCGAATGAAAGGTACGACATGAATCTTGCAAGATGAAGAAACGGCGTTGGAATAGGGCAAACAGAATTCTAGCCGGTGATATGTGTATATGGCATGCACGCACAGCGACCTTTCTGCATGTTGGACATGGAAAAGGACGGCCTAGTTGTGTGTAAATACCACACGGACTTCTTGCAAACAAGTGTTGATGACCGTGACACAGATACTCTCTACAAAACTGCAAGATGGAAATCCGCCCAGGTCATTTCAGGAAGAAAGTGAAGAACTGTTAGTTTCTTTCGATTTCCAATGGCAGCAGGAGACTGGTCTCATTGACTTGAGACACTACACACTGAGAGACAGCCTCAACATCGGCTCAAGCGCCTTGAGCATGCTGCCAGCATGGATACGTGCGCTATACAAGTAGACATCATCATCATCATCATCAGTGCGGGAGGCTTTCAGTGAGGCTTTTGCCTTTTCTGATCATTGTTTATTAGAATGATACGTTCGACAAGGAAATGGACGAAGAATTGGTGGAAGTGAGCTTTTTTATTCTGAGCAGACGATAAGGACGTCCCTTCCCTCCCTCCCTCCTCCTTTCTCTGTCTCTCTGTCCACCAGCTGGGGAAAAGCATGACTCAGTGGTGGTCACACCAAGGCACTACCCGGCGGGCCAGGCAATAAGCTTTGGCTGTGATTTAAAATGCTGTCTTCATTTTAGATTTTATATGTAGCAGTCAGGCGAAGTTCCTGGGAACATACTTTTGAGACAAAACACCCGACTGAAATGACGTTGTTGTTGTAACAGCAGCTGTGGCAGCAGCCGCAGCAGCAGCAGTAGGAGCTGCTGCAGCAGCAGCAGCAACAACAACAACAACAACAACAGCAACAACAACCACTACTGCTGCTGCTGCTACCACCACAGCCGCCACGACCACCACCACCATCACCACCACCACCACCATCACCACCACCACCACCACCATCACCACCATCACCACCACCACCACCGTCACCATCACCATCACCCCCACCGCCACTACCACCACCACCACCACCACGACCCTCACCACCGCCACGACTACCACTACCACCACCGCCACGACCCTCACCACCGCCACGACCACCACCACCACTACCACCACTACTACCACTATTACTGCTACTACTACTACTGCTGCTGCTGTTGCTGCTGCTGCTGCTGCTGCTACTACTACTACTACTACTACTACTATGGCATTCATACGTCTCGAAAGACAATGATGGCGCCTTGGTAAGCCAGAGAACAGCGCCTGGAGTGGCAAAGAAGTCCCACCTGGACATGGCAGTCTCTGCCACACTCCACAGAGTCTGAAGGCTGTGAGGAAACCCCAGTCGACTCCCTCTGCCTACGGTAGCCCCTCTCGTCTTTCAGCCGCCGGATCCCTTTTACCTCAGCCCTCCTGACAACGCCTTTTTTAACTGCTGCGGTCGTGAGCGAGGTGTTCCCTGCTGTCTACAGAGAGGCCTGTGAGCCCTCTGTCACGCTTGCCTAAATCTTTGTTGCCCAGCTGCGGTTGGTCAGTTGGTGGGGAACCCGTGGCCAGACAGCTGTACAGGAAATCGTTGGAATGCCACCGTCCTTCATCATACTGCTACTATTACTGCTGCTGCTGCTGTTACTACTCGACTGTGCTTCTAGTACTAGTTCTAGTACTATTTACTACTACTACTACTACTAAAACTACTACTACGACGACGACGACGACGACGACGACAACGACGACGAGACGACGAAGACGACGACGACAGCAACTTGTGGTGCTACTTCTGTTACTACTACTGCTGCTGCTACAAGTAATGCTGCTAATGCTGCTACTACTACTGCTACTACTACTGCTGCTGCTGCTGCTACTACTACTACTGCTACTACTGTGTTTCTAGAATTAGTGTTACAATTAACACTGCTACTACTATTACTACTACTAGTAGTAGTAGTACGACTACTACTACTGCTGCTGCTGCTGCTGCTACTACTACTACTACTACTACTACTACTACATCTACTACTACTGTGCTTCTAGTACTAGTGTTACAACAACAACAACAACTACTACTACTACTACTACTACTACTACTACTACTACTACTACTACTACTACTACGGCTACTACGACTACTACGACTACTACGACTACTACTACTACTACTACTACTACTACTACTACTACTACTACTACTACTACTACTACTACTACTACTACTACTACTACTACTACTACTACTACTACCACCATCACTACTACTACTACTACTACTACTACTACTACTACTACTACTACTACTACTACTACTACTACTACTACTACTACTACTACTACTACTACCACTACTACTACTACCACTACTACTACTACTACTACTACTACTACTACTACTACTACTACTACTACTACTACTACTACTACCACTTCCACTACCACTACCACTACTACTACTACTACTACTACTACTACTACTACTACTACTACTACTACTACCACCACCACCACCACTACCACTACTACTACTACTACTACCACCACTACTACCACTACTACTACTACTACTACTACTACTACCACTACTACTACTACTACTACTACTACTACTACTACTACTACTGCTACTACTACTACTACTACAACAACTAGTGCTGCTACTATATCTAATACTACTTCCACTGCTACTTCGTACTCTACTTCTACCACTGCAGTTGCTTACTACTATTTCTACTACTACTGTCACTGTTGCTGCTAAAGACAAGTATCGGTTATTTTCTTAAAGTGACTGATCTGTCAGCGTGCGTAGGTCGAACATCTAAAAACGGTACCTGGTTTGAGGAGAGAAAAAAATGAGGGAAAAAAATCACGGAGATGCCGGATTTGTCTATTCATGTTCAGTGACGGGAACAGGACAAGTTTTTTAAAAAACCTAGTCAGTTCCATCTGTCTTATTTTCAAAGGAATGCCTTTGGCATTTTTCAAATCCAAGTCTAAGTGTCGAAAGGTTTCACACGCCCCACCATCTTTGCTGCGATAGCACATGTCTCCATTCATAGGTATCAGGTGTTTCGGCGTTGCGACCCTGCCGCTAGGCACTCTACGAATGACGTTGAATGGTGTGTTCTTTGATCACTCGAGCATTTAATTGCCCGCTCCCGCTCAAATGCACGCAGGATTTATTTGCAGAGATGAATGGGCTACATGGTTCGCACTGACAAGACGCGCGTTCTCTCTCGCTAGAGACGTACGATCGCACTTGGCGTGCGTCATTTGTCTGCTCAGTGTCAGCGGTGAGTGATGTAAACTGCAGTAAGGTTAAGCAGCCCAAACTTCAAAGACCGTATCCACGTTGACGACCTCAAATTATTCCAACAGACAATGTAACGATCAGAATAGCGTTGCACAGAGTCTTTCACCTGATGCATTCGTCATTCATAAATCCATTGAAGAGGCAACATCGAAATGCAACATCGGTAATTCAGTACTTCATCATGTAAGAGCGCCTTACGATTTTTGATGACGGTTCGTCTAAAGTCCTCTGGTAGGCCAACCGCCTCTTTGTATTCCAAACTGGCTTTCATAGCAGAAATGACAAATTGTCTTATTAAAGGCAAGCACTGCAAATATCATTCATCTATGGCCCTCCAAGGCCTGCTCAGCCCATCATTCAGTCAAGCATGAGAGGGGGGAAAGGTTTGATGAACTACTGCAGTGAATGATTGCATTTTCAGAGACGAGTGGTGTTATAGAATAATGCTGTAAAAGCAGTGGTGTATTTGTTAGCTCAAGAGTTGACACATTTGAGATTGTAGGTTTCGAACAAAAAACAACTAACATGGACAGGACGAAATTTAAAAACAAGGTCATGCAACACAAAGCTGTTAATTCAAGACATAGGAAGAACAATGGTGCTTATTGGCACTTTCTACCATGAGATATGGTCACTTTTAGTGGTTCACTACCCCATTTTGGTCACATTTCATTAGGGTCAAAGTGACCTTGAACTTGATGATATGTGACCAAATATGTCTTATGATGAAAGTATAACATGTGCCCCACATAATTATTAAGTTTGAAACAGTTATTTTCCATAGTTCAGGGTCAAGGTCACTTCAAAATATGTATACAATCAAACTTTGAAGAGCTCCTGTGACCTTGACCTTGAAGCAAGGTCAACCAAACTGATATCAAAACATAGGACTTACTTTGCCCTATATACCATATATAGGTGAGGTATCCAATCTCAAAAACGTAAGAAAGAATTGAGAAAATGTGAAAAATGGCTGTTTTTAGACAACATTTATGGCCCCTGCGACCTTGACCTTGAAGCAAGGTCAAGTCACCATGTATGGTTTTTGACGCCTTGTCATCATACACCATCGTGCCAAATTGGGTGTTGATAGACTTAATAGTCTCAGAGAAAAATCCAACGTTAAAGTTTTAAACGGACGCCCGGACGCCCGGACGGACGAAACGGGTGAGTACATAGACTCACTTTTGCTTCGCATGTGAGTCAAAAAGAAGGTTTGTGACCTCAGGCTCAAGTGAAGGTTCATTTGAGGGCAACTTTTACCTGGATTGGATTAGACTTCTTGCCACCCATCATATTTTATATCTCTCTCTCTCTCTGTCTCTCTCTGTCTCTGTCTCTCTCTCTGTCTCTCTCTTTCTCTCTCTCTCTCTCTCTCTCTCTCTCTCTCTCTCTCTCTCTCTCTCTCCCCTCCCTCCCTCCATCTCTCCCTCCCTCCCTCCTCTCTCTCTCTCTCTCTCTCTCTCTCTCTATCTATCTATCTATCTATCTGTGTGTGTGTGTGTGTGTGTGTGAGAGAGAGAGAGAGAGAGAGAAAGAGAGAGAGAGATAACCGTGTTGAGAAATCAAATTACTAATTTATTTCCACGCATCATAAGCAATGCTGCTTATTAAATATTATCGTAAATGTTATCCAAAACCCAAGTTTTCATTGCACAAAAGCTTCAGAGGTTATACAGTTCTTTTTGCTCTTTCATGTTGCAAATATTGTTCATAGCTGCCAGGGGCATCAAGTGCGATTTGAACGTAAAGTGCTTGGAATAGCCATTCCAGGTTAATCCCCGTCCAGAAGTTAAATGCGTACCTGTGAGAGCTGTCAAGGTAATGTACATCGTGGTGCGCTTTAACCCTTGATGCAATCTGAAGGGAGTGGTAATGGCTTGGTGTGTTTCCTGTCGTGTCCGTCTCAGTCATCGTCGTCAAACGGCAGTGAGCTACTGGTCAAGCGGTGAGCTACTGGTCAGGCGGTGAGCTACTGGTCAGGCGGTCCAGAGGTCACCACTATATAGTATAAGCGGTTTGAGTCATTGGCACGGATGATGGATTACTCTGTAAAGCCCTCTGAGGGTTGGATGCAAGAATAAACCCACCGCGTTCCCCTTTGCGATTCATTAAAGGCGAATTACCAGGGAATTCCAGACTTGACCCGTTCTCATTCCAACCAGCTTAAGTGCTTTTCGTGATCAATGGCCTCACACAGCCCACAGAGGCTGATGAAACTCATAACTGCTTCCATGTGTTCGTTCGTTTACTCACTTTTTAAATTCTGGGCATCCAACTTTGCGTTCTAATTTTTTACAAGGGCATTTGTATGCCCCTTGCAATCAGCGAAATGAGTTTAGCGTGTGCGGCTAGTCTGTAGATCTACGTTCCTCTTTGCATGAACACTTTGACAGAACCAACCGCGTGTTACGTGCAGAGAGACGGCCTGGACCACTGCCTCATGTGCGTAGGTGCCGATCGATGAAACCCCATTGTAATATTCAAACAACCCATGCGATTGGACTTTACGTAGGTTTAACCACAAAGCATCTTTGCGAGGAGAAACCCACCATGGCTGTTTTTATAGGGTAATAAAGTTTGTTCAAGATTCACTACAATGTACTGATTCGAAAGCAAATATACCTTGATTACCAAGACTGTTACACTTCATTGAAGATTATTTAGTGAATTGAGTATTTATACTTTA
>JAWQFJ010010688.1:100000-109245 GCA_034096865.1 Theodoxus fluviatilis
TCATTCTCGTGGTTGACGTTAGACGACAAAAGTGTAACGCCAGGACTCCCAAGGCCGTAGAGAAGGCTGCACTCCGATAATCACAAACGACAAGTCCGCTTCCGCAGCTGTAGCCCGTCATGGGCAAGCACTTCAACCGCCATTTCCACTGAGGGCTCGTTTCCCTACAAAAACACACCCTGGAAGGAGACGGCGCTTGGTCGACGTTCATCCTATCGCCCTGCCCGTTCTCTCGCCTTGCTTGTTGACCACTGTCAGGTGTGGATTTGGGCTGATAGGCAGGTGTCCCGAGCCCGATAAGTCACTTGAATGTGTCAGAGTCCAGGAAGAGCTTAAGCCAGTCTGCCCCTCGCTGTCCACAGGCCGCACTACCCACTCTGCACACCTGGTCCTTTGCAATGAGCAAACGGCGCCGTGGTTACACTACGCTGATGACAGAACCAAAAAAGATATCCCGCAGAAAGTACGAGAGAGTGCAAGAAATGGTATCCGGTACAATGTATGAAGTCGATGTTTGCTGATCGATTCCACGTTGCATCCACGAGGAAGACCTCAAATGTGGATCATTATTGAATGGCAGTTGTCCCTTGCTTATCTCCAGTGAACTCGTAAGTGGCTCTGCAGGTCTATGTTGGAGCGGCAGAGACGAGGGCAGGTGGGACACCGAAACTCCGTTGATCTCACAGGGACCGTGGCAGTTCTGTGGCGACGTTCACGGGCTACTGCATGTCCGCCTCTAAGAAAGTACTGATTGATGACAAGAATTTACACTGCTCGATTTTCTCTTTGCACGAACCTGAAAGTAAATTAGAAGTAATTTGGCGCTTGTGTTTGAGTGCTTGGAGTTTTACATGCTTTGACATAATATTACCATTTTGTCAATTCTTTGATCCCGCACTGTGACGTTTCAAAATCCATGCGTATTCCTGTTTACTAACACTCTCCTTTCACCAGATACGCGTGTCACGGTTATTTCCCAGAAAGGTCCGTAGCACAAGCAAACTTTTGGTCATGACTGCTTAAAACAGGTACTTCTCTCTGTTAAAGATGTAAGCAAGCAAGCGAGCGAGCAAACAAACAAACAAACAAGCAAACAAACAAGCAAGCAAACAAACAAAAGGAACATTCTTTTCTGTTTTGCACTGATCGATGAAGCTGGACGACGTTCAGAGGCATGTTACAGAAGTTGGCGGCTCATTGAACAAGAATCGCTTGACAAAATATGAGCGTTGAAGTGGAAAGAAGAATAAAGTCACACAAAATAATTTCGAGTGATCAGCCGAATACTAGGAAAAGAAACAGAGGTTGAATCAAACAAGTTGCGATCTTTTGTTTTTCGCAAAGTTTTGCGTTTGTAAATAGTGTGCAATTGTTAAAAATCTAAACATTGCTTACATTCTAAAAGCAATACAATGATGCCAAAAGAAAATGTTCACAGGCAAGTTATTAAAAATTATGTTAGATCATCAGTGTTGAAATATTCCTTCCAAACACCATATTAGATAACCTAGGTTTGGTTTGGTTTTTCTTGGTGATGGAGAATATTATATTCATATGATAAGACAAAGTAAATGAATTCAGTCTCCTTTTCAGTTGGACTCCCGCCAGTAGCCGAGACATCTCGACAACTTTTCTAATTTACTCATAAAGTGCTTCAGTAAATTACACAAATGTACAGGGCAGCTAGAGCTGCGTACGTATTACCTATTTCATTTGTGAAAGAGTGATGCATCTGTCAAAGAATAGTACGTCCCTATCTCATGTGATTCCATCGTTTGAAAATAATGAAAAACATATCTCGGAATAGAACTCTCGTATAAGAACCAACTTTTCTCATCCGCGCTTATGGGCCTACACCCGTGAACAGGCTCGTGAAGCCTGCGAGCTGAATGTGTAGCTGCCCTGCACGTTACGTTGTTTCAAGGTCGCCCGTCCGTCTGGTGTGTTGGGCGTCTTTGTTCACGGCGGATGTCACGCTTGTTCGACAGCGCGCCGCGACTGGATCGTATCTACTTTGTACAGAGCTCTGACCCAGTTGGCCACGCAATAATCTCAAAGCAATGACGTCTCTCCGCAGGTGGGATTTCAACCAGTTGGCTTGTAGCTTTCCAAGATGGCGTAATGAGCCTCTCTTTCATTTGGGCGTGATTCATGTCTGTGTCCTGAGACCAGTTGTGGGTCTGTCTTCTTAGTTGTTTGCAGATCTGGTTGTCTTGCACGGAAATAAAGCACCAGAAGGAAGGCGGACTTAAAGCGTGTTGTGTCTTCAAGAAAGTGATAACTTCTTGATTGGGTGCGAATCTTGTTGATATAAAGTAAGAAAATTAAAACCACTCTCGAACACAATTCTCTTTTACTCTAACAAGCCTTATCTGCAATGTAGTATTGGCATATACGCATGGCTGACGCCAAAAAGGCGATAAATGGTTGAAAAAAGAAGAGAAAAAAGCAATGCTTTCATTCCTGCAGTCGCATCTCTAAACTTCCTGATGGAATTCCGACCCATCTCAGAAAGGTAACGTGGAAGCGAAACAAATCTTTCTACGTGCTGTCCCACGTGATTTTGTTTGCCCACTCGACTGAATTCTTCAAATGCCTCGGGCCCATAACAGCAAGACTTCAAAACAAAACAAAACAAAAACATAGTAAATGCCATATAATGATGAAAACTCAAACGAACAAGAAAGGGGCATTCGAGCGTCTGGTTCCAGAAGTTCTTAGTTTCTAGATTTTCCAGAGCGGTTGCTGATCAGCGCGCCTTTTTCCATGGGTCTGATACTATCTGGCTCCGCAGCCAACCTAGAGAAATAAGGAAAGTGAGATAGCTATCTCCAAACTACGCGGTGCAATTTAGTCGTTATTTCAAATCCTATAACCGCTACAGCTCAATCCTATTGCCAAGTTCATTTCTTTTGTGCTAAACTCGGCTCCAGCACTAGGCTAACCCCAGGTCCAGAATGTATTTTCGTTCATTGGCGACAAGCACGTCTCCACAATTACCATTCCGTAGAGATGGAGGCATGTCGGAGGCGGTATGAACAAAGAGGCACAGGTTTGTCGAAAAAGGTTGAGAAGTTGTGGAGGATGACTTTCTGGGGAATGACAATGAGGAAGACATTCTACGATGCAGACTACATGGAGGAAGATAGCAGGCAAAGCCATTCTGAGCAGAGACTGATCCATGGCACCCTGTCGCCTTACTCGAATGTCAAGAGACCAAGTGGTAGTCTTTTAAACGATGTGTTCATCAGCGTCGTTGGTTGTTTGCCTGTGGCCGACATGTTTTTGCAGAGAAGTTTGGCCACTACGTTGCGGTAGAAGGGAGATCCTTGCAATCACAGCATTACAACGCTCCTTCGAAAGGCGGAGCGCTAACTTTTCCATTTCACTACGGTTCTGTGCAAATAGGGAACAGAGACAAAGATGAGTTGACGGAGGGAGTTTAGTCAGAGCTGAAGATGTGGAAGTAGGCAGGAACTACTGCGGATGAGGGACAAAGATATGACGACAGAAGAAGAGTTAGAAGAATGATATGCAGAAGGAGAGTGAAGGGAGGAAGGGAAATGAAGTAGGATGAAATGTGCTGATTGGATGGAATGAACATAAATGAGAGGGTACAATACAATGCAGCGCGTACGACACATAAAACACAACCAAACATTAAAAAGCTACACTGCAATATAATAAAATGCATTACAATACGATGCAATACGCAATACAAGACAATACATACGATACAACATTAGGCAATACAATGTGATGCAACGCGAAACCCTAAAAACCAATGTAATGTAATACAATGCACTACAACGTAATACAATACTTCATGGTCGTAATGCAATGAATATTCGTGTATTTGGCAATATAGAATGGTGGGAAAATGAGGTGACAAAAAACAGTCAACAAGCGGATGAGCGCAAGAGGGATGGTGGAGAGGCTGTGTCGAATGAGAGGTAAGGGAGGAGGGAGAAAGGGAGGGACAAGTAGAGAAGAAAGGATAGGGTGGAGACAAAAAACATTCCAAGGGTAGGTGGAAGGACACGGACGCTACAACATGGGTTCTGGCTGTAGAGAATGGGAATCAAAAAAGAAGGAGGAGGGAATGACAGTGAGGAAAGGAGAGAGGAGAAGGGGAAAGGGTAGGAGTAGATGAGTTAGATGAGGGAGAAAGGGGAGAGAATGAGGGAAAGGGAGAAACATGGGTGGGGGGAAATGTATGCAGATGTTGAAAGGGAGCAGGGGGGGGGGGGGGGAGGGAGAAGAGGGGAGCGGAGAGTCAGAAAGATGACTTGTTAAAGCATGCTGTGAACAGAGCCATTCTGTACTGGAGCACATGCTTGTGTCACAAAAGGCGGCGAGGGGTGGATGGTATTACATGCGTATCAATCATGAACCAGTGCCACCGTCCCTTCACAGCAGCAAAGATGTTCTCTTTGCTGTTGTGTTTCATGGTGTTCTCTGTGCTATGGTGCTCTATGGTGTTGTCTGTGATGTGTTACTCTATGATGCTATCTGTGCTGTGGTGCTCTGCGGTGTTCTCTGTGCTGTGTTGCTCTATGGTGTTTTCTTTGCTGTGGTGCTCTATGGTGTTCTCTGTGCTGTGGTGCTCTATGGTGTTTTCTGTGCTGTAATGCTATATGGTGTTCTCTGTGCTGTGGTGCTCTATAGTGTTCTCTGTGCTGTGGTTCTCTATGGTGCTCTCTGTGCTGTGGTGCTCTATAGTGCTCTCTGTGCTGTGGTGCTCTATGGTGTTCTCTGTGCTGTGGTGCTCTGCGGTGTTCTCTGTGCTGTGTTGCTCTATGGCGTTCTCTGTGCTGTGGTGCTCTATAGTGTTCTCTGTGCTGTGGTGCTCTATGGTGCTCTCTGTGCTGTGGTGCTCTATGGTGCTTTCTGTGCTATGCTGCTCTATAGTGCTCTCTGTGCTATGGTGCTCTATGGCGTTCTCTGTGATGTGGTGCTCTATAGTGTTCTCTGTGCTGTGGTGCTCTATGGTGCTCTCTGTGCTGTGGTGCTCTATGGTGCTCTCTGTGCTGTGGTGCTCTATAGTGTTCTCTGTGCTGTGGTGCTCTATGGTGTTCTCTGTGCTGTGGTGCTCTATAGTGTTCTCTGTGCTGTGGTGCTCTATAGTGCTCTCTGTGCTGTGGTGCTCTATAGTGCTCTCTGTGCTGTGCTGCTCTATAGTGCTCTCTGTGCTATGGTGCTCTATGGTGTCATCTGTGCTGTGGTGCTCTATAGTGCTCTCTGTGCTATGGTGCTCTATGGTGTTATCTGTGCTGTGTTGCTCTATGGTGTTCTCTGTGCTGTGGTGCTCTATGGTGTTCTCTGTGCTGTGGGTCTCTATGGTGTTCTCTGTGATATGGTGCTCTATGGTGTTCTCTGTGTTGTGGTGCTCTATAGTGTTCTCTGTGCTGTGGTACTCTATAGTGTTCTCTGTGCTGTGGTGCTCTATGGTGTTCTATGAGCTGTGGTGCTCGATAGTGTTCTCTGTGCTATGGTGCTCTATAGTGTTCTCTGTGCTGTGCTGCTCTATAGTGCTCTCTGTGCTATGGTGCTCTATAGTGCTCTCTGTGCTGTGGTGCTCCATGGTGTTCTCTGTGCTGTGCTGCTCTATAGTGTTCTCTGTGCTGTGGTGGTCTATAGTGTTATCTGTGCTGTGGTGCTCTATGGTGTTCTCTGTGCTGTGGTGCTCTATAGTGTTATCTGTGCTGTGGTGCTCTATAGTGTTCTCTGTGCTGTGCTGCTCTATAGTGCTCTCTGTGCTATGGTGCTCTATGGTGTTCTCTTTGCTGTGGTGCTCTATAGTGTTCTCTGTGCTATGGTGTTCTCTGTGCTGTGGTAATCTATGGTGTTCTCTGTGCTGTGCTCGTGGAATCTAAAATGATGTGTCTACTGTTCTGTGGTCGCTCTCCTGCTTCCCGCATCTGTTTCTTGCCAAGTGCCCCGAGCTCGTGTGTCACGCACGGGGTAACAGAAGACGGCTGTTGTGTTCTGCGGGCCTTTTCCAAACCATCATATGGTCCGAGGGGATGCAAGGATAGCTGCGTGTAGTTATTCACTCGCTCTTTTCTGCCGGGGGGGGGTGCGGGGGTGGGGGCAATTCTTAGACGTTGCATACAACACATCCGCACAGTCCACACCGAGGTGTTGGTGCTGAACATCATACCATGTTCACGTGTGTGTACGATTCCATTTGACCGCACAGAGTTACGACAGAGGCCTTCGATAAAGAGTTCGAGGGCATAAAGAACACGACCAAAGTTATCAATGAGAGAAAATGCAATAAAATTATAATATACCACTGGACAAATGTATAAACTCATTCATGGATTGCTACGGCATGGATGAAAATTCTGTCATCATATTCTCATAAAGAACATGCCGTTTGATGGTGCGATGCTAGACACGACCTAGTGCCCATCTCACTAACTCCAGGAATATCGTCCGGTGTGATTGGGATAGGTCAAGACAAATAATATTATGCCATTACTAACGTCCCGGAAATAGGGCTCCATTTGATTGGGATAGGTCAGGACAAGAATGTATGCCTTAATAAACTTCAGAAATATTGACCGATTTTGATTGGGCTATGGTAGACAAAATGTTATGCCCATTACTAACTTTCGAAATAGTGTTCGCAGTGATTGGGATAGGTCAAGACAGAAAAATGTCATGCCATTACTAACTTCAGTAATATAGCTGTCCCGTTTTTTGAAGTTAGAACATGGAGTGCCTGATGTCAGTTTCTCTGTTGTACGCACACCCACGATTTGAGAGGCTTTCCGATCCAAACTCACTTGGTGCAATAGATTTCATTAACTTTAAACAGAACAAGACACCAGGAACAATATACAATCATTTTCATTGATTGCAACTTGTGTTCTCGAAATTCCACAGACGCAGGTTCAAGACTGGTGTTGGGATCCTGAGCTCGTTAGTCCTCAATGCCATGGTGTCCTTATGAAGATGCTCTCTATCGCTCAGGAGCCAAAGCCGAGGAATCTGCAGGTAGGGATAGCGCCTCAAGACTGTGCCTTACGTTCTCGCCAAGCGCCGTCCCTGGCATGAACTAGGGGATCCTAGTCACAGACCCCCTACGTAGGGACATTCCCTAGACGAACCATGGAAAACTCTGCGCTGTACATTTTTTGAGTGTGTGCAATCTGCGCCACTGAGCAGCCTATTGGCCTGGTAAGTGCGCGCAATAATAAGTACATCTATACAGACATTACCTACCATACATACTATCACAGTGCAATCCATACCATAAACAAACTGAGTTCTTCCCATACCGAACACTGCACCAGCGCGTCGAAGGCGAGGCCGGCCCTTGACCGTGATAATGTCATGAATTAAGACTGGCCCTAAAAACCTATATCCAAAATGGGCACCACTCTGTATCTCGTTAGAAGCATATTACAGACTTCGACTCCGAACGTCGGAAAGAAACTATCACGAGGGGCCCTGGGAAAAGTGCTGCCCTGACTCTATCCTGGAGTGGATGTCTGGTTGCCTCTAAGACTAGTGAGCGTGAAAAGGGAAAGTTTGATCCGTCCGTGGTCTTGAGAAAAGAGAAAAGGATAGATGTTTGAAGACATACCTTGGGCGCTGTCTTGAACTTATTTCCCTTATCAAAATAATCCGAATTCATGGAAGGTGCAATGACTTCACCTAGAAATTCGGATTGAGTAAGGGTAGCATATACATACATACATACATTACAGTACAACATCCACTAACGTACATACACGTACATACATACATACATTACACACATCACGACTTACATTACCATACATACATACATACACTTGCACATACATACATACATACTGATAGCTACGCAGTACATACATACATACATGTCAGACATACAGCAGAACATACATGCATTACATACTAAGATAGCGTACAGACGGCCTTTCATGCCTACATAGCAATACATATCAAAAATACTTACATACACACTACGTGACATACATACAATATACAGACATTCATAACATACCTACATACTATACTATAGCTCGATACTGCATGCGCAATGCACAACTCTTTGCATTATGCATACAATCAGCAAAAGAAGATGAGGGCGGGAAACCTACGTCTGGAGGAGCGGAAAAGGGAACAAATAACTCGCTATATCCCAAAAAAAAACGCGTTCGGAGGGATAGATGGTGACGGGGACAAGGGAGAGTGGCAGAAGAGGATGGACGCGCCTCCGCGGTACTTCTTATGCCGGTAGTTGGCACGATATAGGGCCTCTTGTGTGTCTAATTTGTAGTCTCTTAGCTTCCCCGCCGTCGGGGGGGGTCATATTGCCCGAGTGAGCGAGCGTGCGTACAGACGACCGAAGACGATAAGGCGAGGAACCGCGATGGGCCTCTCGCACCCGCCAATGGAACACTCGCGCCGGCGCCGCCGCACGCACCCGCTCGGTGCTGACAGCATCACCTGTTGTGTGCAGAAGGAGGCGCCACCACAACGCACGACGGCACAGGCAACACGATGAGTGTTCACCACCAACACCACAAGACACAGGCGAAGAAGACACACCCAGCGGGGGTCGCACTTGAGCCGCTGTCGTGTCTGATGCTCTACCACCCAGAACACATCAGCCAGAACGAATCACGGGCTTTTCATTGACATATCGTCCTTTATGTTCTTGTGTGACTTTTTCCTTTTTTCCTCTTTCCCTCCTTCATTCACCATGTACCTGAGCAAACAAGAGACCGTGCACACCCATAGACCGGACGCTCTCGATACCACCTCACTCACTTAATGAACCGACCTAACAAAAGATATAAACGGAACGACACGAGTTTATTAGTTTCATTGGTTCTCTGGCTAGCAGTGCCCTGTTTGGGTTTACTCCATTAATGATCAAACAAACTTGCGAATGGAACTTGCACTTGTCAGAAAAGCACATTTTGCTCAAGGTTATTGGGGTCATTTCAAAGACCGAGCTTTACTTCGGCTCCTGATGATTCACCTTTGCGCCAAAGATACAGAACTGACATCCCCCCCCTGAGTGACGCTCCTGTGGCCTCAGACAGAGGAGCAACATATCCTTTGAACGACATAGCGATATACGATCTCCATTTGACTGGTTCCCGATACCCTTTTGCGCGGCTGCTAAATGAACCTGACGGGGAGCGTGATCTTTAAGAGAATCTCCTGGCCGTGCTGGAAAGGCATTCACAGAACAACGCGACATTCAACTCCTATCCTTGTTTTCCGCCAGCCGT
>JAWQFJ010010689.1:0-82500 GCA_034096865.1 Theodoxus fluviatilis
AAAATGAGTTAGGGATTTTATTTTTTAAGTGGAGAATTAGCCCACACCTTTGCTAGGCAGCAAAAAGGTGGTGTGGGAATGGTGTCCAGGATGGAGTGAAGCCCGACAGGACATGATGCGTTTAAGAGATACTGCGATGTAAAGTTAGCTTTTTAATATTTCCTTTCCACCCTACAACCAGTCTGTCGTGGCTGCAGAAAGAAATAACTATATTAATGTCACCATCCAGATCACTGTAAGATTTTATAGCACTGCAGTCTAAGATTCACATCAAGGTGAAGGATCTTGACAAGTTTGTGCAGAGAGAAAGTCTGCTGATCACCACAGCTAAGACGATAAACTCTCCTTTTGTAACAAGACTTTTAACCAGGAGGGCAGGGTGGTGCTGGATCGGGAGCGGGGGTTGGAGGTGGTGGGGGAGAAGAGGGGAATAGACATTTTACAAATATTATTTTCTCAGACAGTATGGCACTTACTTCTTCAGCTTCTCTTTGTCCAAAGATTTTCTTCCTCTTTTCACTTTCTCTCCATCACCAGACAATATTTTTTTCCTCTTTTTCTTCTCTCCATCAATGCCATCCTTCAGCTTCCTCTTCTAAAAGTCACAAATAAAGACGTTAACACATCACAAACAAGTTCTTTTATGGCATGAAGGAAAGCTTTCAAAGAAAATCCTGACACAAATGGATTGCAGTCATCTGTTTAAATTTAATATCAGAAATGAAAGGAAAAATGAAATTGCTTTTGCTGAGTCTGGTTGAGTAGCTACAGCAGCAGATGATAGCATCTGACTTGCCAAAATGGCGCAGTACAGTAGCTATGAATTAAAGGAAATGAACTGCCATCAAAGGCAAAGCGAAGGAGGTGACAGCAAAAACCCCAAGATCTTGCCTTTACAATACATAGATGACAATTAAGAACATGTGCAAATACCCTGACAAAGACGGGAAAAACCGTCCAAACGATGTACAATAGAAAAGGCACACAGAGTTTGGAAAGCTTGGGTCTTATCAGAGTCCCTTGAAAGTCTTTTTTTTTTCATTCAAATTATGTGCAACATAAAAGGTACACAAAATTTTGAAAGTTTGTGGTTTTTATGAATCTCTTCAAAGTCATAAAAAGTATGAAAATGATGTTCAACGTAAAAGACTCACAAAGTTGAGAAAGTTTGGGCTTTTTCAGAGTCATAAAAAATGCAAATGATGTACACCACAAAAGGCACACACAGTTGGGCAAGTTTAGCCTTTTTCCGAGTAGTAAAATAAAGAGCAAAGGAGGTACACCATGAAAGAGCCTACTCACCTTGGGCTTTTTGGGAGTCTCTTGAAAGTCATCATCAAGCTCTGAATCTGAGTCTATCACCTGGTGAATAGAAATGTGTACAGTAGTCATAGCATGCAGCATCATTAACATCTTTTGGCAATATTACTACTCGCAACAGTGTATGATGTAAAAATGTTTACTTGAATCTGCAATGCTCAAGCACTAATGTAAGTTTTGCAACAGTCTGTAAGTGTTTACACACATGCATACATGTGTTGCACATGCACACCCACACACATGCATGTATGCCCATGTGTGCACACTCACACATGCATGCACACACATACACACACACATACAACATACAAACATACACATAGAAACTCACACACACACACACACACACTCACACACACACACACACACACACACACACACACACACACACCACCACACACACAAACTCTCTCTCTCTCACCGACACCCACACACACAACACCACCCACACACACACACACACACACACACAAACACACACACAAGCTCACACACACACCACACACGCCACACACAGCACACACACCACACACACACACACACACACACACACACACACACACGCACAACCACAATCACAACTCACTCACACCACACAAACTCACACACACACACACACACACACAAACTCACACACACACACACACACACACACACACACACACACACACACACACACACACACACACACACACACACACACACACACACACACAGGTACATACACACAAAAACTCCAGGCAGAAAGAAAATGAAAGTACTGCCTTTGTTTACTCACATTCTGGCTCTGTGCAACTGCTCTGTACAGCGCATCTAACCACTGCCCTGCTAACACCACCCACCAAAAAACCCACTTGCACTGAAATGCACAGAAAGGAGGTGCTCACATTGGCTCTCTTTTTCTTCAGATGTGGCTCTGAGCCGTTCTCTTGGAAGTCGGCTACAGACTCATCAGAGATGTACTTGAATTCCAGCTTCCCGGAGTTGATGTAGAAACCTCCAAGCTTGGTGGTCAGTTCTGCTGGTACCAACTCATCATACTGCACACAGAGAAAAGTAGTTGCATTAGTGCCACACCACAGAAGAGGAGACAAAGGTTCAAGTTTCATTCTGTTTTATTTTTTTCCAATAAGAACAGATTGGCAGTTCTCACAGAATACAAATAAGTAGAAAATGATATGCACTAGATGTTAATGAATGTCTGGAGCAAAGAAGAAAAGAAGGAAACCTACAAATCCATAGGTCTGTAGTCCAACTCACAGCCAAAGGGCTAATGAGTTATAAAGCTGCAAATCACACACACACATGCTAACGCACATGCACACACACACCTAGATTCAACACAAGTTACTTACCGCCTCTGTGTCATCAATGAAATTGTCTGTTGCGTCATAGCCATCTCCCCTGTCCACCAGATCCTTCAGGTAGTCGCCACGGTGACGACTTCTGACCCGCTTGGTGCCCTGTGGACAGCAAAAGCAATGGACATGGCAGGCAAGATTCCTCACAACCCCACAAATCCCGGGGTAGTTTGTCAAATGAGTAATTCATCAGTATTTCAATTCAAACACTCATGATTAAACATAAATTTGTGCATAACACCAGCAGAGCTTAAAATCTGTGATAAACTAGAATTATATGACCAAGTGTTAGAAAATGGGGCATAAGTTGTTCAGCAAATTTTTTATTCATCTCTCAAAAAGGTCAACATATGTGGCCACTCACGACAAAACCAGTGCTAAGTCGCGTGGCCTTCTTTTGCGCTAAGTCTGAGAAAAGGCAGGGAGGGTCAATCTGGGTGATTTTCACTTTTTGATAAAAATAGATTCTACATGGTTCAAACTATCATGCCAGTAAAGGAAACATGTTGAAGAATTATATTTTGATGGTAAAATAAAGACTTTTGTGTTGTGTATTGTTTCAAAAGCTCCCTGTAATTAGTGTTAATTGCCTCATTTTAGCCGCAATAAACACACCTAAACCCTTGCAGAACCCCTTCATGTTATATACCGTTAGAAAGGCCGCTCTCTCGGCGTTCCCGCTCTGTGGATGTCGAAGAAATAAAAGGTCAGCTATTTTTGGAAACTGAGTTTGAAATACCGTTGCTAAGGTGTTTAATGTCTGAAGAGGGTAAATCTTCTGAGACCGTTTTTTTCAAAATGACCGCTGCTTCAGTACCCATCTTGAAATGCCTGTAACTCCTATTCTAATTAACTCACACTGTTCATTCTTATATCAAAACAAACAGAAATGAATGCAGAATTCAATAATATTAAAACCCTATTTTGTCCAAATATCGACTTAGCACTGGTTTTGTAGTGGCTGGTCACATATGACAATACATAGATTTGAAAATGTTGCCATTTTCACTTGCTTCAAGTTCAACATTGACATTGCGTAAATGGGAAAATGTGTGACACCACACGTAAAGTGTTCATTCAACAGTGACATTTCTGAGAGTTGTTTGTCTGCAAAATTTCCGTTTAGTGTCTGACATTTTTCCCCCCTGCAAATATGAGAATTTGCCCTGATTAAATTATATACTTCTGTTAAAATTCACTGAGAGATGCTTCTTTCATGGTGGGGTGGGGTGGGGTGGGGCGGGGTGGGGTGGGGTGGGGTGGGGTGGGTCTGTAAAAATAAAGATCTCATTTTGTCATTGTTGCAAGTTCAGCCTCAGTTTTCACTCAAGGTCACAACTGTGAATGGATTGACCTTGACCTGGAGTGTGCACGGCACTGGGAAGTCACTGAATGCATGCACTAACAGCACATTCACTCACTGCACATGAGAGTGGAGTGTTGCAAACTCGAATAAGCACTCCTGCAATACTGGACATGCCCACACATGTCACCTCCATTGCTGGGGATTTGGAATGCCAGTGGGAGAATGTGAGGGCAGGCATAAACATGTTTATGACCACAAATAGAAATGCAACTGCAAGAAAAATATCAGTCAAATGTCCCACAACATGATTGTGCTCTTTGGTAATTATCTCTTTTGGAGTCTCATTAATTATGCATGCAGGACTTAGCCCCCAAACTATCCATCCCCCAACCCCACCCCATCCTCCCACCAGATTAATGCAAAATGGAAGGGCACACCAACAGATATAAAGTTCATAGCAACTGCAAGTATTTTCTGCAAAAATAATTCAATGAAGTTCTATGAATAACAACTTGATCAAGCAGTAACACTGATCCAGCCAAGCCCATCTATTACATTTTCCCCTTCAAACCTGAGAAGGTCATAGAGCTGGTTTATCAAGTGAACAGATCTATATCTTCTTTACATACACTATTATTGTTCCTTCTAGGGCAAAGTTTGTTGCACGTGTCCAACACAAGTGACAAGCTTTACAATCCTTTCTCCAATGAAAATAGAATGATGTATTATGCATATATACACACCAATCTATATATATGATATATATATATATATATATATATATATATTATATATATATATATATATATATATATATATATATATACACACCAATCTCTTCTTCTGTTTAGTTTACAATTACAGCATCTTTCAGAACCATGTAGCTGTCTGACCCAGCATTCAAGTGCGGAGTCACTCTATACTACATGTAGTAAAAGTTCCACCAACTAAGCAGGCTCGGCAACCCAACATTACCTACTTTATGACCATTCAGCATGGAGCCATGAACATCCTGTGCATGACCATAATGACTCCATTCTCCACTAACAATGCGGCATGTGGTCAAGGTGGCTGACATGCCACTGTAGCCATGATGAGAGGCCCACCTGCTACCAGGAACATGCACTGGGCAGCCAGCAAAGACTGAAAGAGCACTTAACACTGGAGATGAGCTCCTGCAGGATAGGTATCATTGGTCTACCTGTCTCTGTGCCCATACACCTGGATCACAAGGTCAGGTCTCCATGATTTACAGAGACATAACTGTAGTAAATAATGTTCATGATCATAGATGATCTGAGTTTGAAATAGCCAGTACCAGATGCTTCCCTCAACAGGCATGTTGACATAATAAGACTCAAATAGTCACACACACACACACACACACACACATTCATGCACACACACACATATACACACTGATGCACAAATGCATGGCACACACACACACACATATGATTAACAGCGAGAGAAAACAAAAATAATAAAATACAGTCATGGGCCCGAGTCTGAAACAAGACTAATGATCACAATAAACACAAAATAAATAAAAGGCAGAGAAACATAATAATTCAGCCACTCTGACAGACAAACTGACTGAGAGACAGTCATGAATACAGGCAGAGAGATGCCGATGTGAAGTCTAATGTTGACGAGAGCCACTGTAAATGTCATCATGATTACATAGCTTGTGAAAGCTGAACCAAATAAGAGTGAAAGGTTCAAAGTTTGAAATGCTAAAGGCCATGCAGTATTTATCATTCTTTGTCATGGTAGTTACTTCCTGGGGCATTCTATGTGAAATATTCTGTACCTTCACTATCAGCATATCATAGTATGACACACACAAGAACCCCACTTGAAATAAGTTTCCAGCCTTTCCAAATACAGTATGTGTATCTGTCTTGAATTCACTCTTTGAGCACTGGTTGAAAGATGTTAAGGCAAGATTTCTCACAACAACATTCAGCATAGCTACCACATAAAAATGAACCCATTGTGTATAGACTATAGAGTACTAGGACATTGATAGTTACACCTGAAATCCAAAAAGATGTAAAGTTCTCAACATGCAGAAAGTTCTACAATTCAGTTCCTATCAGCAGAGCCTATGAGTGGCACATATAACAACTGCACCTTCACACACACACACACACACACACACACACACACACACACACACACACACACACACACACACACACACACACACACACATAGCTTTCATTCTCCAGGTGCCTATGAGATTTATGTGGAGATCTCATTACAAGCTGCAGACTTACATATTTCTCCTCCAAACGTCTAGCAATTTCTGCCACCTCATACTGGTCATCCTTGTGGAAGGGGTCACCAGGTAACTCCTTGTCGCCGGACTTCTGGGTCTGTAAACATAGAACACCACATGTCTTCAGCTTTGCAACTCTAGTCCAGCAGCCAGGAGGGTGGATTGATGGATGAAACTTAAGGGCCTATCAGCCTTATAGACTATGTAAGGCCACCAACTTTTATCAATGTATAGAACATACTTCACAACAATGGATTCTAGTATGATTCACTTAACAGTAACATTTAAGCACACTCAGAACCATGAAATAGGTTTGAGTTTCTTTGTCTTTTAGCCCGCATGGGCCATGTAAGATCAGAAAAAAATCACAAGGGCTGTAGCGTTAGAGCAAGATTTAAGTCTCAACTTCCCTAGTCACTAGTCTCCCATGAAGCTCATAGGGAGGGAGGGAGGGAGGGAGGGAGGGAGGGAGGGAGGGAGGGAGGGAGGGAGGGAGGGAGGGAGGGAGGGAGGGAGGGAGGGAGGGAGGGAGGGAGGAAGGGAGGGAGCCCAAGGGTTCCATCAGCCTTATGCACAACACAAGGCTTAGCAGCAGTCAGGAGGACACTTGCCATGTGGCTAGCAGATGCCATGTTCAATGCAGGGGGTATCATAGAGCTGCATCATTGGGCAAGGTGCTTTGGCCCCCCAAATATAATTGTGGTTATGCTAAGCCTACTGACCCTATTTTTTCTGCAGAACCTAAACTTTTTTAAAATCATGAAAAAAGGGGTGGACGGGTGGGTGGGTGGGGGTGAGGGGGAGAAGGAAGAAATTGATGGTAGTGAACAAACTGTGCCTTGTCCCACCTTCCTTGCCTTATGAGCACTTTGGAAATCCACAATTTAAAGTTATCAACAACAAAAATGTCAGCAAAGGAGAATGTGTGATTAATGTTGGACCTGGCCTCTTCTTCAGAAAAAAGGCCGATTTAACAACCTTTTTTCTATGTTGCCATAATCACAACTTTTTTCTCTCTCTCTTTTCCTTTGCCTTAATTAGTCCATGCTGCCTTTCCTTAGGAGTCCTGAGTATAAAATGGATACTGGGCACTGCACAGTGGCAACTGGGGGTGAAAGTCCTCAAGACAAAATTTCATGTATTTGAGGGAACTAAAACACCACCACCATCACCATCATCATCATCATCATCATCATCATCATCATCATCATCATCATCATCATCATCATCATCAATCATCCATCATCATCATCATCAACTCATCAATCATCCATCATCATCATCATCATCATCATCATTAAATATTCGAATTATGCATCCACTGAAAGGGTGAAATTTACACAAAATAATAAATTTCACCAAGAATGATTGAAAACCACAGAATGGAAGAGCAGGAAAAACCTTGCACAACATCAACCCACACGCTGAACAGTGCACTCAAACCCACACGCTGAACAGTGCACTCAAACCCACACGCTGAACAGTGCACTCATCAAATAATCTCCGTCCATGAAGTGCTCTAATCTAGAATGCATTTAAATGAGAAGAAAAAAAGTTGTGGAATCATTTGCACATGGTTGTGTCTGCAAATTGAAAAATACATAGGTGGGGAAATGCATGGAATGATGGAAAGACAGAAGGATGGATGTATGTACATATGGATGAATCGTTGGACACCTGGAAGCACTCACAAATGCCTCAATGGACGGAAACGGAAAAACACAAGGATGGATAGATGGATGCACATCTGGAAAGGTGGATGTACGAATAGAAGTTTGAAATTGAATAAGTGGATGGATGAATGGATAAACAGAGCAGGGGCGGATCTGGGGGGGGTGCAATGGGTGCAATTGCACCCCCCCCCCCAGCGGGACAAAAAAAAAAAAAAGAAGAAGAAAAAAAAGGGAAAAAAAGATATATGTTGATAATGTAGTAATGTAAATGTAATTGCACCCCCCCCCCCCCCCAAGCAAAAAGACAAAAAAATGAGAGAGAGACTCAGGGAAAGAGATGTTGATAAATATTGGAATGTAAATATAATTGCACCCCCCCCCCCTCCTCGGCTTAAAAAAAAGAAGAGAGAAGCTGATAAATATAGTAATGTAAATGTAATTGCACCCCCCCCCCCTCCCTCGGCAGAACAAAAAAGAGAAAGAGATGCTGATAAATATAGTAATGTAAATGTAATTCCACCCCCAGCCAAAAAACTAACTAAATAAATTAAAGAAATAAAATACATAAACAATGATAATACATAAATAAAAAAATGGAAAGAGAAATATGTTGATAAATATAGTGATGTAATTGCACCCCCCCCCCCCCCCCCCAGCCAAAATAAAAAGGGGTGGGTGGGTGCAGAGAGAGAGATGCTGATAAATATAGGAATGCACTAGTAAAATTAAATGTAATTGCACCCCCCCCCCCCCCCCATATAAAGATTATTAAATTCGAGGTATGATCTTGTTGCAAAGACTTTTTCCTCATGTTGTTTTTGTGAATTGTGATTCTTTATTATTAACATCGAACTTATTTAGCACTGTACATTTTCGAGCATGTGCTTCCCAAGAGAGAGACAGTTGGTCCTATCTCCACCCCCCACCACATCAGTGGCAAAATGTATCGCCTGAAAATAGCACTTTACACGCTCAGATTGCACCAGATTGCACCATTTTGCTTCCTTTTTTAAAAAAAATTCCGGGGGGGCATGCCCCCGGACCCCCCTAGCATGCTCGGCGCTTCGCGCCGTCGGTTCGGCGCTTCGCGCCTTCGCTGATAAGATACAAAACACACAAAAAAAACTTTGCACCCCCCCCTTTCAAAACCCAGATCCGCCCCTGAACAGAGGGATACTAGTATGAACAAGAAAATGAATGAACTCAAACACAACTACAGGTCGGAATAAAACAACAGAAACACGGATGGTTAGATGGCTTGGAATTCTATTAGAAGCACACAACTGTGCCATTTGAGAAAAATGACAGATAAATGAAAACATACTTTTCCTGAAGTATGGATGAGTAAACAAATGAACGAAAGCTGGTCATATGTGTGTATATGTGTGTGTGTGTGTGTGTGTGAGAGAGAGAGAGAGAGAGAGAGAGAGAGAGAGAGAGAGAGAGAGAGAGAGAGAGAGAGAGAGAGGAGAGAAGTAGGAGAGAAGTAGAGAAGTAGGGACGTAGAGAGAGAGAGAGAGAGAGAGAGAGAGAGAGAGAGAGAGAGAGAGAGAGAGAGAGAGAGAGAGAGAGAGAGAGAGAGAGCTCATAGTCATACTCATAGCGACTGCTCGGTAAGTACGTGTTATATAACTTATAGCCGTTAAAACCAGTCTAGAGATAAAAACCTGAATGGCTAATCTATTCGAAAAAGTGACGCCGAAAATCGAATCCTGCAACCTCAAAACCCCCATATCTCAATTTTCATTGAGATCGAACGATATTTTACAGTGCGCGTGCATGTGCGCGAACGCGCATGAACATGCGCCTTCATGCGCCTATCCGTGACGCGCACACGCGTGTCCAAAGAGCGCGATCACTGCGAGCCGGGCCGCGCACCGAGAGTGCAACGACAGGGCGACACGCTCGCTCCACTTTGCACGCCTGCAACCTGCCGTGAACAGACGGCACTCTCTCCGACGTTCGACACATGCGTAGTTTACCACAGCCTGTCTACTTCCGCCAGCACCCTCAGCCAAGAGATCGATAGCTGATTGAATTCTTCAATTTTCGAACAAATCATATCGCTAAACTCTATGTCTATTTCCATAGTATTGCTTCAAGACCACCAGCGCGGTCCCGCTTTCGGTGCATCACTCCCGCCTTCCGCAAAGGCTATAAATAGAACGTGACCTATTTCAACATTCCTCGATGCGCGCATGATCGATAATCGATCAGCAATTAAAACGATTATCATTCCGACCTATGTTATAAGACATCGTTCGATGACTTTCAAAACTCACTAAAATGGCTCGATCAAGCACCACCAACAAAATGGTCACAACACGGAAGCACGTGGCCACTGAAAAACTGACAACTTGCAAAATCGAGGCGTTGTTTTGTTTTCTTTTAATTTAATCCGTTGAACCGTTGGGATGATAACACCATATCCTCTGGGGTAATTACATCCAAAATGCCCTTCATTTCAAGTTGTGCAGCTCTAGAAACAACAGTGGGAATGGACATCTTCACAAAGAGCCGTGTCTCTCTCAGCAACGACTGGATGTGATAGCTGAGGGGTAGGGTATGTGCGGACCCTGGCCGTTCCAAGGGGAGTGTTGCAGAGAGAGAGAGAGAGAGAGAAAGCCAGAATACTGCACTGCGTGACAACGCTCAGCTAGCTCCATCCAACATGGCAGGCAAGCAAGCCAGCAAGACAGGCCCAAGCAAGGACAGCACAACCACAATTTCATCCAATTCATCGTTCATTGTACCAGAGGACGAGGTAGATGTCTAACGCAAGTTGCATGAGGAGAAAGTTCAAAACACGCTCCAACACATGGTAACAAAATGGGCGACCGGTGCATGGGGTATATAAGCATTTACAGCAAAAACCGTGTAAAAATGCTGTCCAGATTTTGATCACGAAAGGGGAAGGGTTCAAAATGGCGTAGCTGTGTCTGGCTATTTTCTATGCAACTTGAGAACACTATCTCGTCGTCATCCAGCCATTTTCGTGGTAGAAATCAACGGGAGAAGATACGGGGTGACTAAAGAAATACAGTATTTCCACAAGTAGGGGTAGAGTGGGATTCCCCTAAGAAATCAAGATCGGTAGGAAAGTGTCCACGTTTCCTTTTTGACAAACAGAGAGGGGGCCCAGACGGACACATTTGGAGATTTTGATGAAGTTTTGAGCACTTACCACAGCCTTTTTCAGTAAATCGGTGAACGAAAACTCTGGACATTTGGTATCCGTGGACGGGAACAATTCCAGAGTAAATCTTTGTGTTGGTCCAGCCGATTTCTTCTTGACATCAGTTCCATTCTCACGAATCGTTTTGAACTCCATTCTTCTGCTCTCCGCCATGATGAATCTTGTCGTTATCCATCGATTCCACGTGCTTTAGCCAGAAATCCCAACAAGGGGCCCCAGGAAATGTGCCGAATCTACCGCCATTTTGTCACTAGTGACGTCAAGAGTAACCAAGATGGTTCCTGGGATGCCTGTTTGGATCATGCTCATTCGAGAAATGTGGGTGATGCGCTGCACTAGTATAGCTTAGAGCCAGCCATCTAAGCATTTATTTAAAAGAAAGCTTTAAAAGAGTATTTAATAATAATTTTATATATGATTCTTTATCTCAAAAGTGCATTTACCCAATTTTGGATGTTGAAAGACTGTGTAATGTCCTACTTTCCCTTTACTAAAATGAAACAGTTCCAAGGAATCCCTCGGTTGGTGTAACCTCAAGGCTGAGGAAACCATCATGGCGGGAGGTGAAACTGACTACTCAGACGGTGTCAATAATCTTCTTCCCTGTTTTGATAGAACATTTTACATTACTGACGGACGGTAATATTTAATAGACAACATATTTGTGTACGCAAATATTGACTTCTTGATGTGTGGTAGTCTTTTACGTTTCACTGAAAACATTTGCGAATGGTTACGTCTAGAAAATCAGTCATTCTCAGATTCTGTTAACTTGAAAACCACTGTTAATGCAAGTAGAAATATCGTTGTTTGCTTTATATGGTCTCACGTCTGTCATCATTTTGTATCATGTTGCTCTCCTGCCCACAGAGAATTCTCAGACGCCTGCATGGAAAGTTACAGGGAAGACTAACGAAATTGCGGTGGACCAAAGCCGTCTCGACTCTCGTCTGCCTTCTTGAATCTTCATGGTCACGACAAACATATTGCCGTATGTAAATACGCGAATTTAATTACTTTAGGGCCCGCAGTATTTCCATAAGTATAGTGCGATGATCTGTCCCTTATCATTAAGTTTGACAATACAGTACAATTCCACAACACTTTATTCATCCTCCTATGAAAATTACTTAAATCCCTAATGATGCCGGTGTATAAGCAATGTTCAATTCACACACGTGCTTAAGAAAGCGATAGAGAGAAAAGAGAGAGAGAGGAAAAAGACAGCACTGATTATCACAAAATTCCTTTAAAAATATAACAGGACCCCACTAAAGTTGTGAAATTCAATCTCAGACTTCTACTGTTTGGTGTGTTAATTGCTGAGAGTATAAAAGAATGCTGAAAGCAACTTGTTCTAATTTCAGTGCTGGATTGGCTTGAAAAATCTGACTTCAAAATAGTGCCTTCATTTTCTGATGAGGTTACCCCAGTAAATGGCAATATGTGACCCTCCACCACGGAATGAGTCGCTTTGTCCCCCTGGGCCATTTTCAGTTTTCTACTCTGTCTGAAAGTATTTTAAATGGCAATCACAATGGTGAAAACTGTTTGAAAATCAGACACTTAGTCTCCGAGTTACAGGTATTTAAATATACTTACCCTCGGAAATGTGTTTCTGAGAAAAATTGAAATAAAAGTTTTGAAACTTCAGCACAACAGTTTCCTTAGCAACCATGCATGCATTTCTTTGAAATTTGGCACAGTCATACAACATAACATAAAAAACTAACACACAAATTTTCAGTTTGAAACATAAAGTAGTTTATTGTCAACATTGTTTCAGAAAATACACGAAAATGTACGTTTACGGATAAATTGTCACAATGGCTTACTGATCAAAAACCTATTCATAATAATTTTAAAATCAGTGCTAATGTGCACAGGTCCAAGAAACACAAAAATTACACTAAAATGTTTGTGTAGTAAAGTGTGGGGTGGGGGTGGGGGTGCACAGTGATTGTTAAACTATTTATACGCCACAATGGGAACTGATGATGCTATTAGATTCCAAAGTATTTTATTCAAAGAAACATACAAAACTATTTACAAGCAATGTTGATGCGGCCTCGACCTGAAAACAATCACATACAATATGTAGTTTCAGAGCCAGTCCAACTATTTGAAGTCATTTCATCATTACTGTTCATTTAATACAAAGATTTCTCAAACAAGCAATGCGAGATGTACAGCAGAGAGCTGAATATTCTCTCAAGTCTGCACATTCATCTTCGGCAAAATTAATGTAAACGAAATTCAACTTGTGGGTTGAGATCGGCTCCGTGGCCGCTGAAAGTGATCTCGATCTGTTGATTTACATCAATCTGACACAAGAAATCAGTAATACACTATAAATTTACAAGTTTACGGGAACATACCTTCATGTATGCTTGTTTTCCGTCGAAAAATCAGCAGTAGTGAGTCGAAATCACGATAGGCACGGAAGCGTGGCGCGTTGAAGGCAGAAGCGCTAACACCTCGAGGCTCACTCTAAGCTGCGCTCCGATTGGCTGGTTCCTTCCCTCTCCCATATGGTCCATAGTTAAGCGAACCAATCAGATTGAAGGTTTTGAATGCATAGAGTGATATCAGGTCTTACAAAAAGGATCCAAAAAGCTGCGAAATGGTGAAAAAATTATTGAAATCGGTTGAGTAGTTTTTGAGATACAAGCATTTTAAATTATGAATATTTAATGAAGTATTTATTTTGAAACCCCTCTTGCATAAATTAAGTATTTAAACGTATTTAGAGACAGATTTGGTAAATGAAACTCCCTGACATTGTAGATAAAGGATTACTGAACCAGAAACAACCAAAAACTCAAAATCGACAATCCACACCCCTTGTACCTATTTCCAGTGCTAGCGCCGAATGGTTCCAGGGACAAAGCGTCTCATTCCGTGGTGGAGGGTCACATATGGCATGTTAATCAATTTTCCCCGTTGATTTGAAACTTGTCAGTATTGATGTACCCAAGCCTTCCACTGCAGTTGCTGATATGAAATCAACAGTTATTTTTCAGAGTGATGTAGTGAGTATTGGGAAATTTTGTCACTGGAATAGAGTCTGGTTTTGTTGTGAATTAAAGTGGATATATGTCTGCACCATACATTCTGGCCCAAGCAGAACTGAATCTCCCAGACCTCACAGAATTGGAAAGACATTCAGTGAAGCCAGCCTGACAAATCATTATGAAGGGACCTGAATTGATATAAATATTTCATGCAAAGCTATGAATAAATTTCCTTGGGGGAGGGGGGGGTGGGGGGGGGTGGGGGGGGGGGGGGGGGGGGGGGCAGAGGCACCATATTTAAGAAAAATATTTCCTTGCCAGTTTGGTGTAACACATTTAATGCACCCAGGGATGAAAAAGATGGAAAGTACTTAGTGAATATGAAGGAAGAGCCTGAAGATGCTCTTGGTCTGAGTCAGCTTGACTAATTTTGTACAGACTTCTGTGTTTACTTGAAGATCTCAGCCAAGATGCCACTTACATGGTAGGGTGTTACCGCAGTCTTATCAGGCTCTATGATTGCCTTGTGAAGATTCTGCTGACAAGTTTAGCTGGTGAACTCTAGAGAAAGGGTCTCTTGCTGTGATCAAGTCAAGGAGTGACTTGTGATAGGGCATTGTTTGAGGAGTTGCAGTTGCTGAAATAACTGCCAGGATTATGAGATCTCAGATAACTTCATAATGATGTCACCTAATATTAACAAATGTTTGAATGTCACTAGGAAAAAAGGCACATGGAGTCAGTGACTTTCTTGATATATCAACAACACACCAACACACACACACACACACACACACACACACACACACACACACACACACACACACACACACACACACACTCTCTCTTGCTTGCTTGCTCACAGACAGACACACACACACATGCACACTTTAGAGTGCCAGAATGGCAGGGTTTAAAACAAGAGATGGAAAGGAGCTGTTCTCTGATTATCTTCAGCTGTCCTCTCTACATGTTGGGAGGTTTTCTGTGTTGTCCATCTAGGTCACAAACTTGTTCACAGTCAAGTATTTTGCTTGTGTTTGTTTAGTATTTTCTGTGTTGATAAATAAGATATTCAGATAGAAAAATCATATTTCAACACTCAAATAATCATATCATGAATGAGTTGGAGTGTTGTGGCTTTAGTCAGTGTTACAGACCTGAAGACAGTTGTGAACATGACATTGAGGAGGCAACATTGATGTCCTGTGAAACCTGCATTTCAGGCTCCAGGACTCTCTTGCAGTAAGTGATACTAATGTTAATGCTTACTCTCTCCTTTCAGGCTGAACAGTATTGGGTGATATTACTCCACAGGCAATGCAGTAAGCAGGAAAGGGTTGGTCAAGTTTAAGAAAGGTATGTCTGGGAACTTCCCCTGCCCTCTGTCCCCTCATCTTGTTTACTCCAAGTATGTCTCCAATGATTGATCTGGATAGCATGAACTTGAAGGTCAGGAATAAGATTTCATTTTCAATGAGGTCAATTTTTTTCTGGGCTCCCTCTGTCTCTGTCTGTCTGTCTGTCTGTCTGTCTGTCTGTCTGTCTGTCTGTCTGTCTGTCTGTCTGTCTGTCTGTCTGTCTCTCTCTCTCTCTCTCTCTCTCTCTCTCTCTCTCTCTCTCTCTATCTACCTATCTACCTCTCTGTCTCTTGTCTCTCTCTCTCTCTCTCTCTCTCTCTCTCTCTCTCTCTCTCTCTCTCTCTCTCTCTCTCTCTATCTCTATCTATCTATCTACCCACCCACCTACCTATCTACCTCTCTGTCTCTCTGTCTGTCTCTCTGTCTCTCTCTCTCTCTCTCTCTCTCTCTCTCTCTCTCTCTCTCTCTCTCTCTCTCTCTCTCTCTCTCTCTTTGTGTGTCTCTCTGTGTATATCTCTGTCTGCCTGCCTGCCTGCCTGCCTGCCTGTTCCATAGTCCACATGTCATTTTTGCCACAAGGCATTTATACTTGATTCTGGACTATTTCAGCTTGTTTCAGAAGAATGACCAGGTGGTTGTTTTGTGACAGAGAGCAACAGGCATGCAAGCTGGATGTTAGAAATACTTGTAACCCTACATCATGTGTGACGTGAAGGACATGAAGTCTTTAGAGAAGATGACTGTCTGGAAATGAGAAAATCCACAGAATGGACACTGTTGGCAGGATTCTTTTCCCTCCAGATTCCAATGACAGATGGAAGCAGTCAATTGTGTGTGCTGCGTTTATCCCAAATAAATGCCATTGAACATCTTGCATGCCTAACCTTGTTTCTGGTGCTGCAACAACAGCCATGAAAAGCCAGCAACCCCATATTCCTTACTGAAGCAGAATGTTGATTCAGCTCCAGAGGTGCCAGATTGCCTGCAAAAGTGCAATGAAGACAAGTACGTAGGTTTCAATTATCTCTATTATGTTTATTTTAAAGTTGATATTAAGCAGGACATGTCTCCGGAGAGAGTATAGTTTAGACTGGAACAGTCATGCAAGTTTGAAGACAATGGGTACACAAGCATTCTGCATATTATGTCCTGGACAAGACAATCCTACCTTTCAAAGACAAGAACATATTCTAAATAATGCAGACTGGCTGAAAATGTCATTAAAAAAGTTGTTTTTATGACCAAAAACCTCCACCAATAAACAAAGGTTATCACAAGGTCATGGATGACTGGTCTGTAGGTGCAAAGCTTTGCCAGTAAATTAATGTGCTGTGGAGCTTTGGAAGTCCAGAGCTTCTGAAATTATGAGGAAGAAGACAATCCAGCATAAAGCCTGTGAAGTGAGCCTTTCTTCCTTCTCCTCCTCTCGCACAGACACACACACACACACACACACACACTTGAGCATGCGCCCCACGCCCTGCGCCCCACGCCCCCACCCTACCCCACCCTTTTTTTTACTTGCCAGGCAAGAAACATTGTTTACATACTATCTGGCATTCTCCTTGAAGACATACAAAAGTGTTTTATTTAGTTGTGTGAAATGCCAAGATCAGTGAAGTGGACAGGGCAGAAAATATCTGCTGTATCGTATGACTCCTCCAAAATTGCCTTTATATGATATGCATAGTTCTAGGTCAGTGTGTGACCACTCTCATTTTCTTGACTTCACTGCCAGATGCTCAGGGTGGACTGCTGTAACCATGTGTCCAGGGATAAGGCAAAGCCTCCCATGTCTGTCATTGATGTCGTCTTGGCAGACTTCCTGAACTAAGGATTGAGGTCTTGCCAGCCCACTCCACTTGCAAGTTGGTCTGTGGAGGATGTCGGTTGGTAAGCAACCGTCCTCTATGCACTGTATGTGATTTGTTGCTTTCTTAGTATTTCTCACAGGAAACCAAGTTTTCAATCATGGTGGTGATTGGCTCTGCTTCTCTGATGCTGTTGGGGATGTTCTTGATATTTCCTCTGCTGCATAGCTGGACTTAAAGAGAGAATGATATATAATGCAAATCCATTTTGGTAGTAGTATGTGATCTGTTGCTTACCTATACCACTTGTGATTATCTCAATTACCCAATTCAACAAATGCATTGCCATGATCAACATCTTTAATTCCTTTTCTTTTTCCACACTGATACTGATAGATTGATATATCCTTAGATCATCTACACATAAAAAATTCATGTGCCAAGATCCTGATGATTATCAAAGACATGTTCATATCTGATTCCTGCATTCAGCTCTCAGTCTGTCTTGCAGTGATGGACTCAAATTGGACTTGTTCCATTATACTTCTGGGGTTATGCAGGAGGAATGACATGGAAGTCAAGCTTTTTGAAGCTACAGAAATATACTGGTTGCTATCAGGCCCCCCTGCTTTGCGGCACTGGCCTCATCGTGGCGCAGGGGTGAACGTTGCAATGCAACGGCCAACGAGTGCCTCACCAAATTTATTCTCATGACAAGACAGTCACTGTGCTGAGGAGTAGAAGCCACACCAGAATAGATTTAAAATGTTTCACTGGGTTACTGCATCTAGAGAAAGACTGAGACTCGGAAGGCTTCATTCATTCATTCACCACTCAACACTGGAAATGAGAGGTAGGGTTTGTCATGACTAAAGATCTCTCTCATTGGGTGGCTACATTCTACCGGAGCAGTATATGTACACATGACCAGCTCTCAGTTTTTCATGATTTATTCTAATCATAGGATGAAACTGTAGTAGAGAGTGTATACATGTAAATGCCTGTACAAGACGTTCCAGCGGTGTAGTGAGTCAAAGGAAATCATGATAGCAATGGGATGTAATGTAAGGTAATGCAGTACTGTGTATTGCGATGTAATGTGATGTGCTGAACTGATTTAATGAAAATAGTTTTCCTCATGTTTGTGTCCCCCTGTGGGTTCGGGGTAAGAATTGACCCACCGCATCTCCCTACGCGATTTGTAGGAGGCGAATACCTAGGGACACCGTGACTTGCCTTACGTTTTCTCTAAACTGTTCGAGTGATTTTTGTGCTTAATGGCCTTACAAAGCCTACAAAGGCTGATAGGCCGTAAAACAACATCCATCCATCCTCATATTTGTGTATACTGCTTGTGAAGGACTGGGGACCTGTATTGTATCAATACAGTCTACAGGAAGGAAGACATAGACACTGAAGGATTCGTTGGCTACTCAGCATGGGCACCACCACTTTCTCTCACTGGTGACTGTCACTTTGATCACCATCCATCAGACAGCTCCTCTTGATCCATGGGAAATCAATGCACAGAATTTTGCTGCCTACAGCAGCTGTGATCAAACTGCCAGTTGGTTTTTAAAAAAATATTCTTTCAGGCATGTTGGAGTGTGCAAGCGAAGTGTGGGCTTGTTTCAAGATTCATCAATGGTAAGAATAAATCAATCATACAATGTCTTCCCTGTTAAGGCATGTTGCAAGTTTCACCTGTGGTAAACACAGAAACAATGTAGGCCTTTTCAAGCCAGCCTGTGTAAGAGGGATATGACGGGGAGAGTTGATGGTTTGAATTTTCTCTCATTCTTCAGCCGAGTCCTATCTGCCCACTTCTTTCAGCATTGGTGAACACACAGACTGTGTTGTCACTTTGCAAGTGCAGAGTCCACCCTGTGCCATTTGTTCTTGGCCAGAGCAGTAATGTTGATACACACACACACATTTACACACACACATACACACACACATACACACACTCACACACACACACAACTCTTTCTCTCTCTCTCTCTCTCTCTCTCTCTCTCTCTCTCTCTCTCTCTCTCTCTCTCTCTCTCTCTCTCTCTCTCTCTCTCTCTCTCTCTCTCTCAGGTTTAGGGGTAGGTTTAGGGTTAGGTGTGTGTATGTGTGTGTACATGTATATGAACTAACCCGATCAATTCTATTTTTCAAACCTAAATTAAAGTTTTTTAACTCTGAGAAAATGAAAAATTGACAGTGTTCAACAAACTATGAGCTGTCTCATTTCCAAACCCTATGAGCTGGGTAAATCCCCTTTTTAAGTTTAAAAGCATTTTTAATGAAAGAGAAATTGAGATTTTTGTTCCAACTGATCTCTTCTATAACAAGAAAAAAAAGTTCAGGTCGTCCACCGAGCAACACTCCCTCACCCCCACCCCCCCACCCCCACCCCCCTCCTTTCATTCATTCTTTGTTACATTTTTATTGTTTCAACAGAATTGAACAGTCTTGTCACCATTTCTGTGAAAAGGACAGTTATTTCCAGCATGCCCCTGGCTACCAATGCAGATTGAAAAATGTCATCTTTCGAGTGTGTAATGCCACAGTTTACTGATGTAATATCATTGGCTGTTCTCTGTTCTAGGAGAACCTGTGAATGACGTGAAGCTATTGATTGAGCAGACCATGTCATCACTAGGACATAGTCACCATGCAGACCAATGTTTCTTTAGGCAGAGAGACTGGGGATAAAACTGTTCTAATGCCCATTTCAGTCTGGTATGTATGGCATGGAACTAGTAGAACAGCTGCTCCAAACAGACTCCACTGCACTTCTTCACTGAGTGCCCATGTGTTGCATGCTCGTGCCTGTGAAGGTCATGGCTGGTACTTGAAAGCTGAGAAGCAAACTCACAATGGAATATACTGGAATGCAGAAAGTTGTGTGAGGTGGGGGAACAGCAAGTGGATTTTGATGTTATTCCACTAGGAGAGTGTAGGCCTGTAAGGCCATTGGTAAACTATTGGTGACCTAGAACCAGCAATTCAATTGAGGATGTACTCAGCTTTACTTGCAGTAGAACCAATGAGAATGACTTGGTCCACTGACCCCCCTGTGGGTTCAGGGTAAGAATTGACCCACCAAGTCTCCCTTCACGATTCGTAAAAGGCGATTAACTTAAGGACACTGCGACCTGATTTGCATTTACTCTAAACTGCTCTAGTGATTTTTGTGCATAATGGCCTTATATAGCCTACACAGGCTGATGTGCCGGAAAACACCATCCATCCACCCATTGGTCCACCGAGATGTTGGCTTGATACACTGAGGCCTAAGATTCACACTGTCAAAATTTCCTGTGAGTAGGGGGCCAGGATAGACCCACCATGTCTCCCTATGCCCACCATGTCTCCCTATGCCCACCATGTCTCCCTATGCAATTTGCATAAGGTGAATAACCAGGGGAATCATGACTGGACTTGTGCTTACTCTCAACTAGTTGCATCAGTTTTGTGACTCGTGGCCTTGTAAAACTCCATTCATTCATTTACTCAATCAAATAGAGACAGTGCAAATAACCATCTGACAGTTTGCTACTTTGGGCAGCATTATAATTGCAAACATTGTAGAATTCACTTTGTCAAGGCATTCTGAGGACCCAGCTTTGGAGGAAATCTCAAAACCTAAAATGAAACCCTTGATAGAATGTAGTGGCCTTGCCCATTAGGGTTTTTAGGTTGATCTCAAATTGAGTTTAGACTTTATGAAGGTGGAAAATGTTATTTACATATCCTGTACACTCTAATAGGCCTTGAGGCAGCATTTGCTCAGTTGTTTTTATTTCTTTCTGAAATTGAGTGTTCTGCCAAGCTGAGCATGGATCTTTCCTGTATGCTTTGTAACTGCATGACCAATGTGTCTGCTCTTTCTTTTGCTTGATGCTCAAGAGCAATGACTGGTGTGCTCATGCAGATGAAATAATGGCTCTTTTGTTAAAATTAATTATTGATGTTGTTAGTCTATGCATTTTATAAAAATGATCATTTACCTGCTATAAGTGAGAGATGTTTTACCTTTTTTTAAGGGGATTGCTTGGATGTAGTTTTTTTAATAGTCTGTCCACATTGAATCTCAGAGTCTGGTTCAGTAGTTGCCAGTTATGCGTCCTTGCTCAGAGCCATTAAAATGCTACCAAACATTTGCTGACGTTGCTTTTCAACAGGAGCAACAACTATTCAAGAGGGGCAATATCTTATTGAATCCAGTGATAAACGTGAAATTGTCAATTTGGGAAAATCAGTAGAATGATATCGAACTCGACAGTGAAGGAGTACCTCGTTCAGTATGTGGAAATGAATTACAGGAAATAAACTGGCAAGAGTTGTCTCCCCTGAACATGTCAAAAATCTCCCAACCTTCCCCCCTGTGGGTTGGGGGTTAAAAGAATTGACCCACCGCGTCGCCCTTTGCGATTCGTAAGAGACGAAAAAACTGGGATATTGTGATTTGATTTGTTTACTGCAAAAATTACAGTGAATTTCGTGCTTAATGACCTTACATGGCCTACAAAGGGTGTTAGGCCGTAAAACTGTGGTTAAGGTAACATGGCAATATAAATTGGGTCGGTAGGTCAAACTGAACTTTTTTCTTTTCTTTTGTGAAGAGGCCAGATTGAACTTGTACTAAACTTTCACTGAATGCTTATTGTAAACAAATAAAAAGTAAATTTTCTGAGTGCTCATAGGGCAGAGAACATGAGATGCATGCCGTTTGTTGTCTATCATCAATTACTTTCTTTCTTCCTTCCTTCCTTTGTTGTTGTTGCATGATTGAAGAAAGTTTAAGGTCAGCAGAAACGTCGCATGAGCAAGCTTCAATTGAACAGTACCAGTACATACAGTGCGCCTGATATCTACATGTACATGGATTCGACTTCCTGCGCGTCAACACAAGTTTTTCGCAACAAGAAGCTGCGACCTTGAATCGACCTCTATACACACCCTAATAATCAAACAGCTCGTAGGTAGGTACACGGTTTACTATGATTCCGGAGGAATTTTTTTAAGTATACGTTGACACTCATTAGAAGACGCTCGAGATCAGTACGCAAAAGTATATTTCAAGAGCGACGTAATACTCGAGGCAAACCAACCCAATTCCTGTTGATCAGACGATTGCAACATTCATTAAATGTCGCATAAAAGACGGTATCTATGAATTCCAACACCTAAAATTTTCCGTTATTATTTTTTTTACATTTTACGTTTTATACATATGTGTAGCACACATGATCAATAATACGAAGTTTCTTAGTTGTGTGTGAGGCAATGCAAAAGCAAAGTGTTTTGTTTCCATACACAATGGCATACACATGAGCATAGCAACGGTAAAATATGCTGTGTTGTTGTGATCGAACTTTTCCAACACGACAATAAAATGTCACTTACACAGATGTCGAATAGCTTTTTCATTACATGCTATGATCGGTTTCGGATGTCATCGTCCGAAACAAATAGCGAGCTAGTGCTACAAAGTCATCAAACACGTATTCATATTTGATGGCTTTAAAAAGTTAATTACGTCTCATTTGATATGCTCAAACTTTCCCAGAAAGTCTTGCAGTTAATAAAATTCAAAACAATAGCTATATAGGGCAATCTTAGCTACTCTAAACGCTTTCAATTGTTTGTTTTAATATGATAATTTAGTTTATATGTCAGTTTTTCTTTTAGACCCCCAAGCTTTCATAAAAGTATTGTAGGAAATCGTTTTAACATTTTAAGTTAAACAGGAAATATCTTGATTAGTTTTTGGATATTTCTTGGAATCAAACGCTACGGATTTGAGTGAGAAACTACTTCAAGCAGACATTGGAAATACAGAATATGTTGTCACTTGTTGGATATCTGTTGAAAGAACCCTGAAAAGAGTCGAGGAGAACGATCTCTGATGCCTAGAACGAACAAAAGTTCTCTTGAAATGTGCTTGATGTAACTGGTCATTGGCCTCATATCAAATGCAATCGCTCCGCCCGTTATTAGAAGTCATTTTCTGTCACCCTTATCGGATAATTCAGGAAGAAATGACGTCTCAGTCCAGGAAGCAGGCCTAAAGTCTCTAGTGTGTCACAGTTTCCGCCCAGACTGTCCAGCACGGACAGGGCTGCAACGAGTCGAAGACTTCTGCTGCGCTTGGCCGACCATCCTCTCCCCACGACGTTGGACAGGCGTTTACACTGGAGCAGTAGAGGAGCGTGATATTCACACAGCGTCTCTAGTCTCGACAAACGTCGTCTGAGAAAGTCCAGGTAACCATCTTCACAATACTCAGCAATGTCCTCTGGACTGGGACAGGAGTCTGGTCTTGAAGGCTGAGCCTGCAGCCACAGGAAGAAGGAGGCGATGGGACGTTTGCACAGTTCGCATATGAACCCATCGCGGGCACTGTGTCGGGTACCGGTAACTCGCAAGCATTGGACAAAGTAAAGAATCAGAGATGAGCGATGTGTGCGCGGAACATCTCCCATATATTCGGCCTCTAGCCTCTGAGGATAAGGCCTGCTCCACCGCCTTGACACAGGTCCTTAAAGTGATCAAGAGTGAACACATTATAGAAAATATTCGGTATGGGAACGTTACTATCATCTCGATTAGGAGGGGATATATGATCACGAATATGGAGATACGTTGCTGTACTGCCAACGCACTCAATCCTGGCAGACAGAACATCATAAAGTGGACTTAATTCGGCACAGTCTACATCATATTCATCTCTGTTTGCGATTTTTGATCCACCGTTCACGTAATCCAGAATGGCCTGCTTTCCTTGACCAAGTATAAGATATGAGTTTTTATGATAAAGAGGAATATATATCGCCAAGGTATGTATGTAGGAGATGGGAGTAATTTGCCTCACCAATGTTATCAGCCCATTTCCAGACATGCCATGACACAGTAAAGAGAGCGCTTAATTCTTCAGAAAGTTGGTCTGAGAAGATACCTAAACAGTCATTGACGGTTATCCAGTCGCCTGTCAAGACTGTAATGAAAAGAAGGGGCTTGCAGAGAGAAGCCTTAACAGCTCGAGAATAGTGTCGAAGCTGACTTTTGTATCGAGTGTTCCAGATATGACGAGCCAAAGATGCTTCACCAACTGTTACTGCGGCAATCATCGTAATCAATGGTTGTATGGGTATATGTCTACCCTGCCACCAAAACTGAAAAAAACTAATATGAGGGGGAATAATCTGCAACGCTCCTAACATGACTGTTTCCGGTGGGTCTGTTCACACATCGTACACGAGTGTATTTGTGTTGACAAGAACTTTCTTTCTTAGAAGTTTTCGGAGGAGAAGGACAGCCAACACCAAGTTGGCACAGCTTAATGAGTCGATCGAGAAACAGAAAGCTGGCACATTGCCACCTATCTCACAGTCCCATCTCAAAAGAATGTTCTCCACGTCAAAGTCGTCGCAGGAAGCCATTCCTTTCAAACAACTGTTGGAGCTTCTGGAGATTCATCTGCTCACACAGCCAGTCATCATTAACTCTTTGTTCTATCAATATATTTTCAAGGTTGCAGTCTCTCAAGATTTTTTTCCCTTTGGATGTCCAGAGTCTACAGTTTTCAGACGTGTGTAACATCATTCTGTATACCTTCTTCGGGAGTCTGCTTTCATCCATTTTCAGATCTTTTAACCAGTACTTGATACATCTAATCTGAGCATTCACATAGAGGGGTAACCGTCCCGTGTCTCCATAAACCATGTCATTTGGGGTACGGGATGACACATTCAAGAAGCTCTTGAGAGCACGCAGATGTACACCCTTTACAGTTTGGCAGTCGTCAATTCCCCACACCTCAGTTCCATATAAAAGTATTGTTTGGATCTGTGCATCAAAGAGTTTAAAGAACACACTGGGCGTTACATGGGATGGATACCTTTCTTAGTGATTTGGTCAACAGTATGAGGGCTGCTTTCGCTCTGCATGCTATGTCAGTCTGGGTTACATTTGAGCATAATTTTGCAGATAGGCCATTACCCAGATATTTGCATTCGCTGGCTGTTTGCAACTGCTCGTTAACAAGAAACCATTTTTTTCGTGCTTGGCAAGGTGTCCCCCTAATCTGTATGCTACTATTCTAGTCTTTTCAGTATTGACAATGAGCCCAATTCGATCAGCTGCCCTCTTCAGCACGTTAAGCTGATTTTGGAGGCCTATTACCGTGTCTGAGAGTAGGGCAATGTCGTCTGCAAAAAGAAGGGCACTCAACTCGGATGTATTTGGCATTAGTTGGATTCCATGCTTACTGTTGGCAGACCTTTCTTCAACCAACGAGTTCACAAGGTATGAAAATAAGATCGGACTGGCTTTGCAGCCTTGTTTTAGGCCCACGATGCTTTCGAATAAGTCAGTGCAGCCCTCATTCCCTCTTACGAAATACTGTACTTTACTGTATATCGCATTCAGGATGTTCAGTAATTTCCCCCTGATCCCGTATTCTGCAAGGATATTCCCCAGAATGTGACGTTTCACAGTATCGAAAGCCTTTTTGAAATCAATGTAGCCCTCATAAAGTTTCCTGTGTTTACACAGGCTTTTTGTTATGATGCTATGTAACACAAAGATATTGTCGATTGTCCCATATCCTTTCCTGAAACCCGCTTTTTCTTCTCTAATCAGTTCATGCCTATCAGCCCAGCTCTGCAGTCTACTGTTTATTATATGTATAAACACTTTACTAAAGTTGCTCATCAGCAGGGCAATATCTCTGTAATTATCGGGATTTTCACATGATCCACTTTTGTATGTAGGTACAATAATAGATTCAGTCCAGATCTGCGGAAATATCCCAGTATCAAAAATGTCATTGAACAATGTTACTAAAAATGGCATCATCAAATTATGCGAGGATTTCAACATCTCTGCCACAATATCATCTCTACCAAATGCTTTTTTGGTAGTCAAATGCTTCAAGGCCTCTGAAACCTCAGCCCGGGTGACAGGAATGTCTAGGTCACATTCAACAAGTAGACAGTTGGTAGGATGTACAAGAAACTTTTCTGCGTCAGCAGACGGAATATCACACGTAAACAGCTTCTGAAAATGTTCAAACCAAACCTGGTTAGATATACTGCACGGTTTTCTGTACAGTGTGTTTAGCTTCTTTACCTGGTTCCAGAATCCCACAGAATCACATGGATATTATTGCAAAGATTTGTACTCACCATCATTCTGTATTACTGCTTCTTGGCTCTGATTATCTGCTTATATCTATTCCTATAACATATGTAGTTGTGTCTATCATCCTCCAAACCCGTGCGTAAGTACATGCGTAAGTATTTTCTAGCTGTTTGTTTAGCAATAGCACATTCTTTGTCACACCAATTCTTAGTTCGTTTTCTCGATCGATTACAAAAAGTTTTCTTTAGAAATTCCGCTGCTTGTACGAAACATGAGGTGAGTTTTTCCGTTACCACGTTAACATTAAAATTAGATTCAGCCATCATCACTCTCACATTATTCTGAGTAAGACATTCTTGAAGATAACCGACATATTCAATAGCAAAGTTCGGATCCAAAATAATTCTTGTACACGAGGCAGCGTTATCATCGCTAACTGAGGATTTGTCATAAGTACGGGCAAAAATTCAATTCCAAGCACATATGCTGGGAGGTAACAGACTCTACAATGTTTAGTGCTGCGATTGCAATGAGCACATCTCTCGATGCCAGGCAATAGTCAATGACACTGCTACCAGCATTAGACACGTAGGTAAACCTTCCAGAGCTCTCGCCAAATAGACCATTCAGAATACATAGATCGTATGCAGTACAAAATACAAGTAGGGATCGTCCAAACTCATTGACATATTTATCTTGTGAGAAACGGGAGCATGTTATCACCTCTGAGGCCATGTTGGCTATTAGAGCACTATCGTCAGTATTAAAGTCTACTGTTCTGGCGTTTAAATCGCCACAAATCATTAATGCACATGTATGTCCAAAACAGGCAGAATCCAGCGCGCGCAACTGACCAATCATCAGAATCCAGCGCGCGCAACTGACCAATGAAAAGAGAGCTTACAATAAGATGCCCGGCAAGTACCAAGCTACTTCGGTGCTCTTGCTACAGTAGTTAAAGTATATATATATATATAAGTGTAGCATATAGGAAAATATAGGACCGGTTTAGAAATCTCGTATTTTGGTAATGCTGATCGGGTTTTACCGATAGCGCTCAGCCTAGGCCGCACCCGCCACCCCGCCTGACTGACTTAGCCTGTCCGGGGAGTTTCACCTAAACACGGACGCGTTACTTTTTGTCACGTTTGCGTCCAACATCAGTGTCGGGCCCTGGAGTTAGGGCGTAGGGACCACCCGTTGAGAGTCAAACGTGGGATGGAGTTGGAATATAAAGCTTCACCCGTTATTGATAAAAACTACGGCTACGGAACCTGCCGCCATGTCGCGCCAGATTCTGCCTATTTTCACCCTCGATCCTGCAGGCTCGGGAGATGCTCCTCGGCGGTTTGATGTGTCGGACAGCAAGTGCCTGACCTTACTACGTGATGACGCTGTGCCTAGGTCGTGGTCAGGTGTTGACTTGGTTGGATCCTGGTCTACAGCAGCTTTGGTGGGAACAGGAGTGGTGCACCTTGACCCATTACCTCGTGGCTTCTTATGGGTATTCTTCTGCACAAACACGTGCGATTAAAAAATGTTCAAATAAAATATTTCACATAAATGGAAGAAAACATGTTTTATAATCAAAGAACCCAATCTGTTCGCGAGTTAGTCTCTCTCTCCCTCTCTCTCTCACACACATACACACACACACGCACGCACGCACGCACGCACGCACGCACACACACACACACACACACACACACACACACACGCCTTCCCAATGCTGAATCGTTCCAACATTTGTTTAACAAGGACTGAACATGTGGCAAAATGCAATTAAGACCGACTGAAAAAGACCTGGGCCCGTATTCACAACGGCGATTTATCGGCGATTTATTTTAACCCCGATTTATCTCTAAACTCAGACGATTCCAACTGCCTGTTCCGCTCTCCCTTGGCTGGAAACCAGTATATATAGCAAAGCGCAACCTAGGATCCTCTGACGAGAGTACCTTATCTAACCGATCAAGATAACGCGGGGCTAGGGGATAAATCGAGTGTAAAAAGATAAATCGCCGTTGTGAATACGGGCCCTGGCAGAGATACTGCATGGAAGGGATGAAGATGGCAGAGACAACGTTGGGAACCGGGAAGAAAAGAGCCCAAAACCATATTCGATGGAGGACTGCTGTTGAAGCCCTTTGTTTTGCAATGAATTGCAAGGAATAAGGCAAGTAAGTTAAGAACATATGGCCGTATTCCATTCTGCGAAAAAAGGGTTTAGAATGCAAGGTAGATTTTTAAAAATCAGACCCACTAATCCGTCAATTCATGGATTAAAAACTCCTACTTTTCATTCATTAAACCAGGAAGCTACCTAAAAAATGTCCACACATCAGCTGTTCTGGCCAGTTGCAGTCTACTCCCAGTCTGGTGCCTTCCTCTATAGATTTATCTCAGCAACAGTAATCCCACTCTTTCTGCTAAACACCCAAAGTCGATTTATCTAGGTCGACATTCTTGCTTTCATACAAATCATTTCGGGTTTTGTGCGAGGTGATAATTCGTAGGAATGTGGCAATGTTTTCATCAAAATTAAGTTTTTATTAATTAAAACCATGTACAGATGGCTCAACATATGAGTGAATGATTCTGGATGAAGTTTACAGTTCTGCATGGCGAACTTTGTAAAATAAAAAATACTCCATTCATCGCTAAAACTTCGTATTAATACGACAAACGTTTACACAGAAAAACGTACTGTCTATTGTCAACCTCTTTGTGGTCAAGAGCAAATATTATTGTACACAAGTAAATGCTCTACTGTTGACTACCATTTTGTCATCTTTTCCTCCTTTTCAAGAAGCAGCAGCACTGCCCGAGAATGTATCATTTATCATATGCATTCCAAAAACAAATATGTGCGTGCAGCCTCAACCTTACGATCATTATAAACCAAAACCACAGTAGTAGCACTAACAGTTCACCAGCTCTCTCCAGCCAGCCCGACATATTTAATTAACGTTATGCAGGGAGGTGCACAATTAAGTCCAGATACTGTCCTTATGATGTTCAGATTTGAGAAACCAAACCTTTCAACAGACTACTGAAAGGAAATAAATTGACCAAAAAGTTCATCTAAAGAAGTACTGTGATGGCCCGACTACAGGTAATTGGTGCTAAATCGAGACTAGAGGGAAAATTCATAGTTTAGAGCTAATGTAGTGACACTGGACCACTGCACGTCGAAGAGCAACAGTCGGCAACTACAACACCCAATCTTCGGCTACAGTTAATCAGAATGCTTTATCCATCAGTACATCCATTGGCAACCCAATATGGGTAATCCAGGAAAAAGTATTTTCTGAGGAACTTATTGGCTTTCATCATGTCCAGGTTGCAACGGTCCCCGCCTAGACCTCTCAGCATCGACAAGACCGCGAAAATTTTAAGAGTTCGGTTTCGCATGTAAGACCGATATGTTTCGATGATGCGTGCCATGACACAGAGAGAAGGTCGTCGGTTCCGGTGAAAGGCACAAAGACAAACATTCTGGAGTTGTTGAATCCTCCTGAAGAGATTGAGGGTGTCATCCTCACAGTAACCTGCTATTTCCTCAGCATCAAGGCCAGATGGTGGTGGAGTTGTTCGACTCAATATCCACAGGAGGAAACTAGCATTGGGCCGACTGCAGAGTTCGCAGGCGTTGATGAGAGGGTGGCGATTCTGCGTGACTCGTGCGCTCTGCATCAGGTAGAGAATCAAACGCTCACGGTGCATTGAGGACAGAAGCCCCAGGACATCGTCTGCCTGCAGGAGAACGAGGAAGCTGCCTGCTCCGCCTCTCCCACACAGGTCGTTAAAAGCTCCCAGACACAAGAGAAGTATTGGCCGTGGTAAATACCCCACCTTCTCCAAAATGTCAAAAGTGCACGTCCAATTATAGGGCCCTAGCATCCTCTGGACAAATCGATCGGCGAGAACTCTCGAATTGAAGACAAAGCTGGCATACCTGGAAAACACAGCAGCGGGTTTATCAAAGGATTCGCTGTGAATGGAATCCGTCGTGAAGTAACGAATAACCTCCTCTATTCCAGTAGAAAAGTTCAAGACTGGATTTTGAGGCCCATGAAGTAAAGATTCGTAGTGAAGTGCCAGCTTGTGCATGACCGCTTCAGAGGTATGCGTGCCAAATTTATGTTCCCACATTGACACTCGGCAGCAGACTGATGCGATGCAATAACTTTTCCCACTAATCTGATGCTTGAACAGGTTGAGGAGGGCATCCAGATTTTCCACATTACCGGCAATGGCAGTGATAAGCAGGAGAGGTCTGCAGAGCTCCTCCTGACCTTGCCAAGAGAAGGTCTTTAACACTTTGATGTATCTCTTCACTTCCTCCGTCACAAGTTCCATTTCCCCCACTGTCACAGCAGCAATAAAGGCAAACAAACCTTGACCGTGTAGTTTGTGGAATTCCACCAGAAATGTATCAATCTGTAAATCTGAATAGACCTTTGGTAACACAGTAAACAGAAGTATATCGGGACTATCGTCATCTAAGATTTCCATAGGATCATTTGTGCCGTAAGAAATAATCTCCAAGTCCATAAGTTTCCGCAAAAGGAGAACAGCCAGAACTAGATCCATGCAATGTGTTAACTTCTCGAAGGCATAGACAAGTTGCTTATTTTCCGAGTCTAGAACACAGGACTGTATGTTCCATAGTCTCATGAGAATATGCCTGATGTGTTGATACGAAAGCATTTGAGCGTTGAACCGCAGAAACCTGCGTAGCTCATCATACTCAGTTGTCAAACAGCGCATTGGGGTTTCCAGAAAGGCAGGCAGCTGCAACTCAACTGGGAGCAAGCCATAGAAGCCGTCTGTTGATAGGTCCATCCCAAAACTCAGAGCAGTGCTGCAGCTCGTGCTCGGCGAGAAACCCAGAGGAGTGCAAGGGTTACGTCCAAGCTGAAAATAATGTGGGTCATATGGGGCTTCAGTGGGATGATACGTAAAAGCCTGATAGGGGATTTCAAATCCGTGAGCAGAGCTGTTGGATGATGTCAAAGCGACTGCATCTTGGGAAAGCCAGCCCGCATTAGACATGGGTTGACAACGAGCAAGCGGTTCCGCCAGACGTGGACGTCCAAGCGAAGATGAGGGAGACGCAGTACTCACTGCTGTAGGTCCAGCAAAGTTCCCGTGACCGGCTTGGTCAAGACACTCCTGCACGGGTGCAAATGGCATCTGAGAGACTCCGGAACCATAAATCTGTTGTTTATCGCGACAAAAGGAAGCCTATCATTTTCAACGACAGATGTCTGGGTGGTCACGTAGAAAGTGCCGGACCTCCGGGTTGCCAGCCGTCTGGGACAGGGGAAGCCCGTCCCTAAATGTGATGTCGCTGTTGGACTTTGAATAGCTGGTTCCGGTCTGGGCTGGTAGCCAGTCCAGGCACTGGACGAGGGGTCTCCAGAGAGCGCCTGCACAGGCAGTGAAATGTAGCAGTTGGAGAGATGCCGATTTTCGCTCATTGTTAGTTGTAGCCCTGAAAGCAAATTAAACGTCTTTTCACTGAAGGTAGATAGATAACGGCGTTAGAAAACAAAGTCGCTGAACATAGACTCCAGTGTATTGGGAGCTTGTTGTTCTTATGTTTCTGTAAGGAAAAATAGCTCTATCCTTCTCTGCATCAAATGCGCCAATGTAGTTTTACAGTGTAACCTATTTCTTAATCGGTCACGTTAATGGCTATGTGCTGGGGTTGGATTTGCTATGATGGTGTTACTGTCGCCAACATAACAGGTTTTAGGTTTAACAGAATTAACAGGTAATGACATTTTAAGCCATTATGTCGCATTTCGTAGATTTCTGAAAAACTCGGACTCGGATCTTGCCTTGGCGAAGCAAACATAGGCAACGACAATATAACCATAGTACATCAATCTAGCTGTTCAACGTGTTGTAATGTTACGTTGTACCCACCCGTAGTCCGAGGTGAAAGCTCAACTGTGGAAGAAATCCAAGCGTTGGTCATTTCAGAGTCTCCACCAAAGCTTTCTTGACACACTGAGAAGGAAGAGCACGCCCTCCACTTCGCCTGACCACAACAACAGCTCTGATGCTGGCTGGAACTTCTCCACGTCACTGTTGCACGGGCAGCGATCAAAGCGTGGTCTTCGTGAGAGCAATTTAGTGCGCATTCAGTCCTCGTTCTGAGCAAATCTAACAGTCATCATCATCACACAACAATTCTCTTTCTGTCTGCACTACTACAATCATGTCTGCCATCCATAAGAATTGAGTCTGCCTTCCTCAAACTCCTCCCGCACTCCATCTGTCTCATTCCCACCTCTGCACCCCCTTATTTGTGCAAGCGTAAGTGTGCGTTTGTGTGGTGTGTGTGCGCGCGCGCGCGCGTGTGTGTGTGCGTGCGCGCGCGCGTGTTAATGTTCGTGTGTGCAGGTGTGTGTATGTGTGCGCGCTCGTGCATGTGTATGTGTGTGCGTGTGTGTGCGTGTGCGTGTGTGCGAAAAATGAAAGTGTAAATACATGGAATATATTGTGATCCTAACAAGAAGTGTTTGGATCACTTGTATAGCCAACCAGATGGCATGGGATGTGCAAATCCATGGCTTGCAAAATCCTTTCATTCCTTGCGTGTGGAACTGTACATACGCAGGTGCCCAGACAACTTAATTGCTTTGGTACTCTCAGTAAATTCAAGCATTATTTACAGTTTACAAGTCATATCTCTCCTTACTATTTAAGCTCAAAGGCGTTTTGCTGACGAGAACTTTGCCGATTGCTTCATCTTACAAGGTCTTTCTGTGGGCTGGAAGCAAGAATAGATCCACCGCGTCTCCCCGTGCGATTCGTAAGGGGCGAATAAGTAGAGAAATAATGACTTAACTTGTACTTACTCGGGCATGGTCTGATGATTTTCGTGATCAATGACTTTATGTAGCCTACAGAGGCTGTTGGGACGTTAAACTCCCTTCATCTATTCAAGCACTTATCGACTTCCAAGGCACTGCTTTTTAAGACGTCTACACATCTTTCCTATATTCTCTATCCAAGTTGCCTCAATTTCGACTATTGTCCTCTCCTCTGTCGCCTCCTCGTTGTAGAGCTTTTGTCTTGCGCATCATCTGTCCCCCGTGCAGTGCTTAGCTAATTACTGCTGTGCTGTAAAATGCGCATTTGTGCTTGAAATGAAGACTAAGTGTTAATACCGGTACATGAAAGACTGGGTTTCCTGGACGAAGTACATTTATTTCCATGCAAACTTCCATCCCCATGCTTTCTCTCTCTCTCTCTCTCTCTCTCTCTCTCTCTCTCTCTCTCTCTCTCTCTCTCTCTCTCTCTCTCTCTCTCTCCTCTCTCTCCTCTCTCTCTCTCTCCTCTCTCTCTCTCTCTCTCTCTCTCTCTCTCTCTCTCTCTCTCTCTCTCTCTCTCTCCTCTCTCTCTCTCTCTCTTTCTTTCTTTCTCTCTCTCTCTTCTCTCTCTATCTATCTATCTCTCTCTATCTCTCTCTTTCTCTCTCTCTTCTATTCTCTCTCTCTTCTCTCTCTCTCTCTTTCTCTCTCTCTCTCTCTCTCTCGCATACAAATATATGTGCTTTTTTTACATTCAGGTCTTTTCTCAAACCTCATAGGTCTGCTCCATACAGAACAAGAGAGCAAATGGAAAGACTGGTGCTCACCTACTGCAAGGAAAGATAAAGGGGAAAAAAGCAGTATCGATGCACATATATTATGCATTCAAGATGAATAAGCAGAAACTAGAGCGAATCTAAAGCCTCAGACACTGAGGCATGAACGTTGCTGTTTGCTTAATGGAAATGTTCGTGCATACGAGTAAATTTCATTTGAGTTATCTCATGTTACTAGCAGTTGTGTGCTGACACTGTGCTTGCAATGCGCCGACGGCCGAAGCAATAAAGTTTAGTTCCGCTTCGTTCAGTTCTCTCTCTCTCTCTCTCTCTCTCTCTCTCTCTCTCTCTCTCTCTCTCTCTCTCTCTCTCTCTCTCTCTCTCTCTCTCTCTCTCTCTCTCTCTCTCTCTCTCTCCCTCTTTCTTTGGCTCTCTCGCTCGCTCACACACACAATTTGGGGGGCCGGGGGGTGTTTCTTGGTTACGTTTATTGTCGACGTACACTAAGGCAATGACCAAGCTAAGCTGAGCCCCCACCAATGCACACATACGCATTTTCTGTGAAAAAATCTTTAATTCTTCCAAGAAGGTGCCAACTGCAGAACAAAGCATACGAGAATGTCTAATGAATGCCATACTCTTCGTATGGTTTCGTGAAGTATGGCCGGGATAGATTAAAAAATAATAATTTAGTTCTCGCTGCTATGAACGTACATGTCCCTGACGGAAATACTGCGATACGAATGAGATCATGTGTGTGGATTTGAATTAAAACGGATTCCTCTTGAACTATCTAGGTAATCATCGGCAACCATTATGGTGTCCGTCAATGCCGTAAGTAGCTTGTATGGCAATGGCTAATGGATTCTCGCTCTCTCCCGCTATCCCCCTCCCCCTCTCCCTTCCCCTCTTCCTCCCTCCCCCCCTCCCCCCTCCCTCCCTCTCTCTTCATCTCTCTGCCCTCCCTCTCTCCGCCCTCCCTCTCTCCGCCCTCCCTCTCTCCACCCTCCCTCTCTATCTGTCTCTTGCTCACACAGACACGCGTGCGCGTGCACATCCACACATGCACATTTGCAATGCACAAACACGCGCTAATGTATGTGCAGTTTTTTTAAAATCTGAGCAGACTACTTTTACAGGTCAAAGGCAGCAGCACTATACATTTCAAGATAAATTTTTAGATGAGGGTACAAAGCACACACACACACAAAGTAAAATCATGTATCGATATAAAACACGTCCTCCAAACGTCGGCTATTTCTTCGCTTACACATTATTCAAGATATGCGAAATGTGCTGATCCGACATTTTCACAATACCAGTATGAGATATGATAATGTTACGCATCATACTTTTAAAATAAATAAAATTGCATAGTAAATAAACTTTCCAAGGTATCTGCGTGGGTACACGGACATGAAGGGATAATTATTACATGCGTACTGTCGATGCCCTGGGGCCGTATCAGGAACATTAGCGGGCAGCAGGAAGCAAGCGAGCTCTAAATTTCAATTTGGAATGTATTGGTTAAACACTCTCAACATGTCAATAGCAAATATATGTTGAGGAAGCACCTTTTAAGATGATTTTTCCCCCTTTTTTGGCACGTCTCAACACGGGATGACAATAAAACTTTGTAGAAGGATAAAATAAAGAATACGAAGAAAATGTCCTTTGTTTTAACACAACCATTGTGCAAAAAACATATGTACAAACTAGAATACCTATGGACAGTTTAAGTCAGGAAGAAGCGCTTGAGTATGCCTCCGTTTTGAATTGCATTGTTGATAGTTTGTTTTGTAATTGCACTATTGCTTAATAAGCAGACGTATGCATTTTGCTTGCATTATGCATGGTCTCTTTTGATCACTACATAGGCTTACCATTATCACAGATCCAGGCAAATTTGATCTAGTTGTATCTCGCCATGTCTTTCCATTGCTCACATACATCGACAATGCAGATTGGAGTAGGTACAGCTTTCTTGTGGAAATTGCACAAATGGGTGAAGTTCATATGCTTGAACCCTCTCCATGGAGAGAAGGCGGTCGTCTATGCAATCACGAGCTATTTGTTCCCAGTTAAGACGAGTCATCAGTGTAGATTCGTTGTACATTGCCCACACGAGAAAGCTGACAGTGAGGTTTCTGCTTAGGGCGCAAGGATTGCTTTCAAGGGAAGGTTGCACGTTTTGTTTCATATGTTTTATCAACTCAAGAATCTTTCTGTTATAGCTTCCGTCCGGCATTTGAGTATGTCAACGTCCTGCATTACCATGAGGAACATACCTGCTCCTCCTCTCACACACAGATTGTCATAAGCATTTTGATAAGATTATATGCGGAATGTGGTATGGAATCATGTAGGCAGAGAGCAACGATATCTTTCAGATGTTTCCATGGGTACGTCTGCATGCTCAGCAGAGTCTTGTAGCTGACGGTTTTTGCGTCAAAGAAGAAAGGTGCATATTCGGTCAGCAACTCGATTGTGCGGCAAGAGCGAGGACTTGGTACGCACGACCACGGATTATAGCCGCAGATCAGCCTCACAATGCTCCCCAAGATATCATCGACTGACGGGTTGCAATTTTCATAGTGGTCTCTGAAGACTGCCAAAGACTGCTCAAAATCTTCCATGCCATACCGATCCGCAAGATTGATCACGAACGGGACGAAGAAACTGGCATGTCGAGCAAGGTAACTCTGGGGCTGGGAGGACAGGAGGCTGCGCAGGGTCGTCTCATCCCCAGCCAGGCTGGCCTTCACTATAGAGGCAGACGTGTACATGGAGGTAAAAGATAAAAGAGGGTTGACCCACTGACCCTGGAACACTGCATAGACTCATAGAGCTGGAGCACAGCTGCTGCCATGATCATGCAAGCTGAGCGTGGTTCAATCACAGATCCAGACTGATTTTCCTCCCACTCTTGCCAGAGAATGAACGAGACGTTTTCCTGCATTGCAAAGTCAAGTGCCCATTAAAGTTTTGTAAACGACCCTGCAAACCAAAAATCTCGAGGAAACCTGTAACCCTCTTGATTGAAGTTTATGGCGTCCAACAGTTTGCGCATAAAAAGGGCAGTCAGAACCAGACAGGCACAGGACAGGCCTGGCTTTGCTGGGGACAGAGAAAAGCTTTGGGCTCCTGGTCTCCCTGAGACACTCCATCACTGTGTCCTCTGTCACATGATAGATCTCCCATTCTTCCGACTTCATCGTCAATAGAGCCGTACTCTGTAGCAGCCTCCTCAGTCATTCGAAGTTTTTCCTGGAGCATGCCCGATTAATTTTCTTTCCCAGGCGCCATAGCAGGATTTTGCGATAAGGATTAGCGGCAAGATTGACATTCCCCATTTCTTAAAAGAAAACACTTGTAGACGACCCCAATGAATTTACCTGCTATATGTCGAGAAGAAAAGTAGCAATCAGTTTACAGCAACCTGGCCGAGGTTGAAATGCAATCCAGCTCAAAGGGAGGTGGGAAGTAGGCCGATTGGGAACTGCGCCATAGGTCGGAAGGCAGTGAAATGTGTAGAGCGGCAGTTGTAGGTACGTGGTGTGAACACTTCAGCGTCCGTCAAACCTCTACAAAGACATTGACAAACGGATGCTCACAGTCTCTAGTGCACCGAGGTGTTGCCTTGTAGTTTCGCTGGTCAATCTGTAAGAGGCCATGTTAGAATGTCAGTGTGCGTGCATCATAGGGCATCTGCTTATTGAGATTTAGTTCCGTTAGACTTTCAGAATACATGTTGAAATGCAAAGAAGTACAATAGAAGTCTGGATTTTAACAGCTGTAAACTAAGCGTAAAAGTCCATTATTTCGTAATGTGATAACAGAATGAACGAATGAACGAATGAACGAATGAATGAACGAATATATGGGGCGTAACGGTCTATCAACCTTTGCAGGCAATGTAATGCTTGACTACAAATCCACTAGAGCTGATTTGAGTTAGAGCGAGTGAAATCTCAAGTCCCCTAGTTATTTGCCCGGCATCAACCGCGTAGGGAGACGCGGTGGGTCTATTCTTACCCCCAACCCACAGGAAGAAGCTACCCATGGAGAAGGCTGACGTGACGAAGATACTGTCATGACATTAATCCTCTCAGCCACAACTTCTACCACCACAACTACTACCAGCACCACTACCACATCTACTTGGATGAATAGATGAGGTGTTACGGGATATTAGCCTTTGTAGGTTATGTAAGGCCATTAGTCACTAAAATCACCAGAGCTGGTCAGAGTGAGAGCAAATCAAATCTCGATATCCCTTGTAATTCGTTTTTCACGAAACACTTGGGGAGAGGTGGTGGCCGAATTCTTACCCCAACCCACAGGGAAAGCCACTTTGATAATCAACATTATTGACTGCTGCTACTACTACCGGTGTCCCTTCCATTGTTTCTGGTGCTGCCAAAACGTCATAGTTTTCACACGAAAGTCATAACTTCACCTACCTTCACAAGTGCCAGGAAACGCCATCAGGGTTACTCGTCTTCAAGCTTGCAGGGTTTGCATATGAAGGGAGCTTTGTTACAGCCTCGTTTCCACTCGTGCTTGCACTCACCCTTTCCATGCAATAAGCGAACAAAGCACGCGTTTATACGTCACGGTGATGCCTTAAATTAAAGGCACTCAGAGTTTTCTTCATCCTCAACGAATCTGAGCGTCGCGACCTTTTCCTGGGACGCAGTCCTACATAATTTGTCAGTCTAGTGTCTTCGCGCTTAAACAAGAGTTAATGATTTGTATTGATAAGAGCGTCGGAGGTATGTCAGTGATTCAAAAGCAATGTAAAGCTAATGATTCTGGACTTTTACTATTCAGCGCGAGTTAAACTGTGATGCATTTAACTTTCTCTCGACACTGATGTTTCTACTCTGGCACAGTAAAAAAAAACAACTCAGTAAGAAACTGACAAGGTAGAGGCATGATCCGTCTCTCTTCGACCTTGTCACGACTTTTGCGAGATGGCGTGAATCCTCTGCAGTGTGAATTTGATTATTCGATGAGGTTCTACTGTCAACCAGCCTTTGTAGGCTATGTAAGGTAAGATGTAAGATCATGACATTCACCAGAGCATGTTAGAGTAAAGGCAAGTCTCGACTTCCCAAGTTTATCTCTCTTCCGAATCGCACAGGGAGCCGCTGTGGGACCATTCCTCTATCCCCAACCCATAGGGGCTTGCAGAGTTAAAGTCAGGGAGATAAGGAGGCAAGTGCAAAATAACTTCCAAAGGTAACATTCTTCGACTTGCAATCGCAGGACAGAGCAGCTCATAAATTACTTTCTACGACGTTCTTCGACTATTCATTCCGATTGTAAATGCTAAATCAACTTGACTGCACAACCAGACCTCGTCTGGGAACTGTCATCCACGGCCGCCATAGAGCAGCGCTCGGAACGTGTCAAGCGTTGTGCAGTGAAGACTAAGAGTGTTCCTAGCGATGTACGAGCAGTGCATCCCCCAGTGGGTTGGGGTAAAAATTCACTCGCTGCGTCGTGATTCGTCAAAGACGAATAACTAGCGAAATCTATATTCGACTTGCTCTTCTTCTCACTAGATCTAATGACGTTGTAGTCAGTGACCCCACATAGCCTATACAAGCCGGTGGGCAGTGATGCCTCATTTCAATCATTCAACTGAACTCCGTAGTTCCCTCTTGCGGGAGATCTGCGCTGCTTCTATACTGGTGGTCGTATTTATCTGTGCCATCAGTACAGACAGTGCAACTGAGCGTGTGAAAGCGTACCTCTCAGTGGAAACATGCAATGAATTGAGGCATCTAGGCACGTAGCAGCACTACGCACGCTAAATTAACGATGGAATTATCGCTGTCCTACAGTCGTGCATTAGACAATGTTGGTGTCGAGTCCCACTGCAAGAAATGCATTTGGTGTGTGACATTTTCTGAAATTGATCCAAAGTGTGAATTTCATTTCCATTAAAAGTTAGTCAAAGATCTCAAGCCGGGTAACTGGTTTCAAATAAAGGAATTCAAATATTGCTGTGAAAGCTCCAGCCAAAGACTAGCACCATCTTGTGTGTCGGCATTCCTGCTTGTAGTGATGAAAGATGACCTGAATGACCGCTTGAATAAGACTCACTCTCACTCTGCACCCCCTCTATGTCCCATCCACCCCCACTCTGTCCCACCCACCCACCCACCCCCAATCTCTGTTTCCCACCCCCCCTATCTCTGTCCCCCACTCACCCCCACCCCTCACCCACCCCCTCTTTCTCTGTCCCCCACTCACCCCCCCCTTTATCGGTCCCCCACCTCCCCCTTTTTCTGTCCCTCACACCACCACCCCTCTCTCTGTCCCCCATCCCCCCTTCCTCTGTCTCCCTCTCTGCCCCCCATTTTCCCTTCCTCTGCCTCCCTCTTCTTATCTCTCTGTCCTCCTCCCCCCCCTCCCCTCCTCTCTCTTTCTCTCATATGCATAGATCGATCAAAGGCAGAAAGACAGGCAATTAACTTGAAAGATAGACATGGCAGACTAACAATAATAAGGTTTCTCAGTCGTTACTTTCTTTACCCTTCAGTCCAAGTATTCAAGGAAATAAAGAGGCAGAAACGGTGAGTGATCAGAATAGAGTTTAAAACGAACTTCAAATAATTTTCATGTAATGCAGCCGTTATTCTCATGATAACGTTATTCTCATCGAAGGGAATTACAAAACTTACATCAACCAGTTACTATATTTCATGCATTGTCGACATTAAACATGTACAGACGTTTTTACATGTTCGACGTGCTGAAATACTTAAAATTACGTAAGGATGAGAAACATATATATATTCACAACAGTATGGCGATGAAAAAAGACAGAATCAGCATCCACAAAAAACAGGTGACGGAGATAAATCAACCGCAACAGTCAATGCTATTCCAGACCTTTGTGCAATTGCAGTGTGCTATTAAACTTTTTTAAAGTACGGAGCCATGACAGTATATGTAGGCAACAAGTATAAATGTACACAAGGCTATGCGACTTCATTGCAATAAACATGTTCACTAGAACCCGAGGCACCTAATATATCTGCGGAAGGATGCAACCTACGAGGCTAAAACGCTTGGAAGAGAATGACACACTATTGATAATTCACCTTACCTCTCACCGTTGTCACAAGTAATTTTGCAGGGGTCTGTCAACTTGATGAATTGGTCACTTCCTTTATTCGATGGTTTTGTTTAGAGTAGTTCTGGGGTTAAAAAAATGCATGGCTAGGGATGATTATAGCATTGCCTGAGTGATACTACAAGTTTTTATCCAGGCTCACAGTTAATAGACTGTCATAGGCATGCCTAAATTTTACCACAGTTACGAATATTTTCCAAATGTGTCACTCATGCATTATGTAAATGGAGAGGTCCTGTCCCAGCATACTCGCGTCCTTGGTATCGAACGTTTGGCTACCGTGTTTTGATTTGCTCAGGCTCAGACCCTGTTTGTAAGCCTCGCATGCTTGGATTGCAAAGGTCAGTGCGAAGGGATCTGGTTTACTGTCCTCATGCATTTTACACAGATTATGGATAGCTGATCTTTTCATCCTCCTGAAGAAAGGAAGACCGTTGTCTACACAGTATGGCACGATTACAGTTGGATCCAGACAGGAGTCAAATAGGGAAGGATGGCTCAGCATCCATACAAGGAAGCTTTCGATGGGATGTTGACACAGCTCACATGAACTACGGAGTACCGGACAACGCGGCGGGGTGAAGTGCTGGTGCTCCACTAGGTGCAGAATCAAACTGCCACGGTGGGTTGAGGGTATTTCCCCCAGCGCACCTTCGTCCTGCAGGGCCATAAGGAACAAACCTGCACAACCTCTCTGGCACAGCTTTTCAAATGCTGCAAAGCACAGGCGACAGGCCGACTCGGGTATAAACTCAAGGTTGATCAAAACCGTGAAGTTCCTCAGTGCGGTCCAAGGACATTCATCCATGTTCTGCAGTGCATCATCGGAGACGCATTCTGCATCGAAAAAGAAACGTGCATATTCACAAACCAAATTGGCTTTGGCATCCGATCGAGGTAGTGTGTTGATTGGGTTGTCGTGTTCAGTGCCACATATCAGTCTTAGCATGGACGATAAGAAGTCTTGAAGCGAGGGGCGAGACTGCCTGTAGCATTTTTCAAAATCCCCCATTGATTTTACTATATTGTTTTTGCCAAACTTTTGGGCAAGGTTCAGCCAGAACGGTAGGAAAACGCTAACGTATTTTACAAAGAAAGACCGATTCCAGAGAGAGAAAACCTGACGCAACATTGCCTGGTTGCCTGTTATAGTCGCCAAGACGACATGGGCTGGAGCATACAGTGCATTTGACGAAAAAGGCAATGTCCACTCATGATAAAACAAGGATTCAAACTGCAGTACTGCTGCTGTAATCCAAAAATAGGCTACTTCCTCATCGTGCTCACCCCGTAAAGGACCACGATGCCATGTCAACCAGGAATTCATGGCACCTTCTGCGTCAAGCAACTTGTCCAGCAGCTCGGGGAGGAGAAAATGTGGAGACCACGACCATATGAAGCGCTGGATGGCACTGTCAGGCGAAACGCCTTTCGACCACAGCAGTTTTCGCAGGAGGAGGACAGCAAGAATTAGGCAGGCACACTTCAAGTGCGGCGATGTCCCGGACTGAGGCCAGCTCTGCGCTTTGCCCTGGCCAGAGAGGGAGGCTTGGTCTCCAACGCCCCTGAGGCACTCCAGCAGCGCATCTTGTGTCAGCAGCAGCGTCTCCACTTCGTCCGCCATGATGACCACTTTATTTTCCTTCAGAAGCTTCTTCAGTCGCTTAAAGTTTTTTTCGGAACAAGCCCGAAGTATGTCTGCTCTGAGATGTGTAAGAGCAGACTTAGGAGACTTCAGGAAGGAGAGACCCAGGTTACCCATATTTACTAAATGGCGCAGTGGTAAAAAAGACAAAACAAAGGTACGCTTCCTGTTTTTGTAATAAATTGGTAGGACAGAGTCTGACAAATATCTTTTTTGGAAGAGATTTCTTAGTTCAAGCGTACTACTCAATTTCACTGAATTCCAAGTATCGAGATTGTGTTGACTTATGCAGTAGGTTGTTGTGGATGGGAGGCAGGCATACAAAACTATAGAAACTCCTCTGAAGGACTATGTCGACCAGGTTGAATGGATTCTTGTTGAAGAGAGCACAGCTCGATAATGCTGACACATCGTTCAAGATTTTCGTCTCCGTTATTCCGGGTTGTTGTATAGAAGGTCCACCGTTGACCTAAAAAAGAAAATGGCATGGGCATCGTCCCTTCAGCGAGTACATCATTCAGAGCTTTCAGAACGTCAAGGGGTAAAGTGTAAATAAAGTTTGAAACCCAGACAAAGGTGAAAACTCGATCAATGAAAACACCCTGTTACCTTTTCCTTTTATCAGCATACATATGCACTTGCTCCCATGTGCATGCACTCGCACGCGCACACACGCACACACACACACGCACACACACACACACACACACACACACACACACACACACACACACTTTCCACCGTTGAAGATTTTTGGTAAGTAAAACCGACTGTGTAATTTCTATACATTCACAGTGGACACCTCAGTCACTAAGATCGACCACAACGTTAACTTCACACGGCACTAGGCAACAATGGGAGCTTATCTAAATATTGGTCCGCCAAGTGACAGGAAAAACCCTTGCTGACGTCAGCTGAGAAATCCATGTCACGACGACTACTCATTCTCTTCCATTTTACTATAGCCTATGTAGAGTGTTTTGTTGTGTGCTAATGAAAGAACAGGCAAAATTAGATGCATCGAATGTCATTTGCCAACACTTTTCAACTGCACCGCTTGAAAGTTACAGATTGTCACTCTTCAATGGCGGCTTGCGACTTGACCAGCCTGTACTTCCTCGGCCCCCACCTTCCGCTTTTGTTGCGCATGCGTAGAAATGACGCCAGGAAAGTCTACAGGGTGAATCAATCTAAGCATAACACTTGCTCGAATGAAGTTGTTTACATCAGCCAGCTTACGGTCGGCAATAACATTAAATCTATGCAACAGATGGCTGAAGTCTTTTCAGTATAGCTGCGAGGGAACAAAGTAATACACAATCATGTCTGTCCGGGAAAGCACGCGTACGTGTTGAGCACGATCTGACATCGTATTTGTCACGCAGATCATGAGCTACGTTTATAATGAAACGTCATATAGTGTTCACATGGACATTTACTCCCATCATCACCCATCTCCCACGAGCAAGTTTGAAAATTGATGGGAACTATGTGTCATTTTACACAGTCATTTTAGAACAACGGTTCTCATAATCTCATCACACACTACATCACTGCAGAAATCTACACCATGATTCTTTCATTCGTGTGTTTGTTGCTCCACAAGAAAGGGAATGTTGCTAACACGTGACCGTGCAAGAGACAGCAAGGCTGAAAGTACGAACAATGACAACATGATATATTTGACCCGGCACCACAAAATGAGTGATAAGTCGTTTTTTGCATTGTAAGAGGGCGAGATAAGGATGTAGAGACTTGTCCAGACCACTGTAGTTTAACGCGCTGTCTCTCATCTGTTCCTATACTTTGTGTGGATGAGTTGTAACTGCAGAGATACGTGAGAAGGCGTGTTTCTCTCACACTCTGTTGCTGCCTTAGAGATATATGATGTTCGCACAGACTCACTCGCTCATCTGGCACTATCTTTGTCTTTGCGGTGCTTGAGAGCACATCGGATTTTACAGTTTATTCATCTAATGTATCATGTACTGTCTGTAACATTGAATATAAACCTAGTGTTTGTACTTATCAATTATGGCAACCTGCACTCCATGAGTTGTAAACGGTAATATTAAAAGAAAACGATGAATAAGTATCTGATTTAATTGGCGCCATAAATATTTCACTGGCCATTTATCAATACACCAAATCACTTGTGGAATTCATTAATTGGCGCAGAATGTACTTTGACTAACGCACTTTCCAACGGAGTGAAGTTTGTCATATGGGACTGTTAATTTAAGACTCAAAAAGTTGTTAGAAGCACAGGTCCAAGCTTTGAGTTAGAAATTCCGTCTGCTCTCGCTGAGGTCCGCGCAGAGACTATTTAAAGCCAGAGCAGGACCGAGGCGAGAGAGGCGACGGAGAGGTCATCCCAGCTGGCGGTGGCCTTGTACTGCGCTGTCTGCTATCATGAATACAGACATAAATTTGATGCCACGTCTTTTTGCTTGCTGATTTCTTGGAGGAAGTGAAGGGAGAGAGACAAGTACACCGTCTCTATACTCCCTGCCTGCTCAAGCCATGACATACCCCTGCCACACAGCACCATGCTTCAGCATATTTTGAGGTTTTGATACAGAGCTTTCTATTAATACCAAAATCTTTTCTTCTGCCTCTATTAATAAGAAAGTTATGGCTATTTGCAGTAAGAGGGTAGTAACGTGAATTCTGAGAAAAACGATGTCATACAGACAAATACTCTTTATCTATCATAGCAAGCATAGTTAATAAGCATGAAACTTGGCATTCTGCAACTGAAGGCATCAAATTACCTCTGCAAAGCAACAGATAATCAACTTTTATCATAAAAGTGCTATAACTAATTCATAACTGTACTTAGCTATCTATGCCACGTCAGAAATGCCTCATTCTAATTACTTTTTGCGTGCTTTGTTTCGATGATCAATGTTAATAAACATAAACTTTCTCCAGTTTAGAGGTGAAATTTCAGTCTAAGACCAGGATATGATGAGCATTATGTGTAAAACGTCTGACAATGGCTAAAACTTAAAATGCACCACATTGACCTGTACCTCTATAAATAGGCTGCCCCTTCAGTTTTGTCCGCGCGACTTATCACTCATTTTGTGGCGCTGGGTCACATATTCCAACTAGGCCTACAATATTATTCATTTATTCATTCATACGTACTTCTGAAAAACAGAGTGGGCATAGAGAAAACATTGTATACTGGACCAAAGACACTATCTAACGGGGTAAGACTTCCGCAGCCAGGCACCGCTCTGCCCACTAAAAAGCGCAGACCCCGTGTCAAATTTGTTCCCTATTTAAAACATCCCTATCATAAGCGTAACTCCATTGCTGGGTTCAAGTTGCAGAAGTAGGACACAGGGTCTGCGCTTTTTAGTGGGCAGAGTGGCGCCTGGCTGCGGAAGTCTTACCCTTGCATCTCGTGCATGGTCACAAACGTCTGGGTAGAAAAACCCCCGCAAAGCATCGAAACTAGTACATCAACACGGGCCGGACCTTACTGGTTTGAAAACAAAAACTGTCCTCTTATTTAAATCGAAGTGAAAGCTGTGCCTACCTGCAAGGGTCTTGGGAGACTAATGGTGTAGACGGGTTCCACAGAGTAGAGTCTCTGACTGGGAAGGAGTTGAAGCTGGATTGTCCATGACGAGAATGTTCCGCTCTTTAGTGCACTCACTCATATTCCTTGGCTGGTGAGTAGAACTCACCGTGGCAAAATCAGAACGAGCACAAGGATTGTGTTCTTCACGGAACTGATGACGTGAGTTTTGTTGTAGGCATCGACGACGATGATTTAACTGTAGTTTTTGTTCCTAGCACTATCACCACTCGTATTGTTGTTGTTGTCGTAGCTGCTGTTGTTGTTGCTGCTGCTGATGTCGTTGCTGCTGCTGTTGCTTTTTCAGTTGTTGCTGTTGCTGCTTCTGTTGCTACTGCTGCTGTTACTCCATCGCCACCTTTTATCCACCTTTCTTTTAAAATAATCTTCGGAAACATGCGCATGTATAAATACATTCAAAATTGATTGTGAGAACGTTCCATTATTGTCGTCAAAAGATTTGCGCTTTGTGAATGGTGAGACATTAAAGCTGTGAGAGCACAAAAGTACTACGACCTAAGAAGTGGACCAAATTGTTTGCCATGGAAGGAATTGTGTCGCATATTAATATGCAAACTCGACCTGTCATGGCTGAATTCGGTAATGGTCTAGTCCACATGCGAGTTGGAATATATAGGCCTAGTAATGTACTCGATTTTTCATTTTCATACCCTTGATGACTATTGTGTTTGAACGATAATGATGTGAGGCCTTGCATGGTGTTCCTTTGGTCTTTCATTGTCTGAAATTGTTTACGTTACGGTAGGCCTAAATATATCTGCATTTCAGAGCAAGCGATTCTCACGTGATATTGTACCTTTTAATTGTTGACAGTATCAACAACAAGCTGCAACATAATCTATATTATCTTCCATCGCTTCCGATACTTCGAACACAGAAACATCGACAGTTCAAAGCGTGAGTTTTGCGGTGGCGGCACATACTGTAATTGATACAATTTTCTCAAGCCATGGCTTTCAGTCAGAATGAAAACAGCAAACACACGCACACACGCACACACGCACACACACACACACACACACACACACACACACACACACACACACACACACACACACGCACACACACACAAGTACACACACACACGCACGCACGCACTAGCACATACACACGCACGCACCCACGCACACACACACTAGCACACACACGCGCGCGCACACACACGCACGCGCGCGCACGCACACACACACACACACACACACACACACACACACACACACACTCATTCACTCATTCACAGAGTTTAGTTTGGCCCGTGCTTAAGGTGCTAAAATTGTGCAAGAAAAATAATGAACACTATGAAACAATGACGCTATGACTGTGCTGAATATTGTACTTGCCTTACGTCTCCTGACAACATCTTAAACTAAAGGCGCTAGATACCTTGATAGATAGATGGACGGATTATTACGGCCTATCCGTCTTTGTAAGCTATGTAAGGCCATTACGCACGAAATTCACTAGAATAGTTCCAAGTACGCGTGTCCTATTAATTCGCCTCTTTCGAATCGTGCAGGGAGTCCCGGTGGGTATACCTTGATTAACATATATGTGCGTGCTTTGCTACGGACCACATTTTTCTTTTTGCAAAAATACCCATTCAACTAATGACACTGAAAACGCAGTAATCTATTAGCAAGCGCGCTGTCTACACCAGCTGATGTCCAAAGCATGTGGGCCATGCCCATTCACCTAAGTTGTAGCATATATCACGCTTCAGTAAGATATGCATTCAACGTCTGACGGATATAATTTAAGGTGAGAAGACATTCTTGGTGGGAAAAGCACCCTCCTCAGGACTTCAAGTTATGAGACAGATAGTCGCATACGGTAGCCCACCTGCCACTAGATCATCAGCTGTAACCTGTGGTCATAGAATTTTGGGGCCTTATTCAGGTAGATCGATCACGGGCGGTCCGAAGCAACACAATGGGTCACTGGGGGGTGTCTTGTAGAGGTGAAATCTCTCCCCGTTGCTAGGTTGGACGATCTACGCCTCGTCCGCCATACCCAGAGAGATGTTTTTTGGCATAAGGCATAAGATAAGGTTTTGGCTAATTCTGTCTCAGTTTTGAAATGATCGAATGTTTGGCATGCAATTACAGTTGTGAATGTTGTTGCAGTCAATAATTATATGCTGCAACAAATCTGCATTGTGCTCTCTATAGTCACTGGGATGTGCGTCACGTGACTACTCATTTACGGCCACTAGAATTTTCTTCTGCAGTTACGTCAAGCTTTCTGGTCCAACTTTCTCGAGTGATCAAGATTTCCTGCATAAAACTTAAAAGTAAATGTTTTATCTTAACCATGAAAAACAAAGAACATTCTGTGAGGCGACCGTTTACCAAATCTGCTTTTTTATTTCTCTGTTGATTGACTGCGATCTTGTCGAGGCAGCAAATTGGCTTTCTCGGAGTGTAATCCTAACCTGATGCTTTTGAACGGGTTTGACGAGCGCGCGCGCGCGCGCGCACGCACAATCATACACACATACACGCACGCGCGCACGCGCGCACTTTAAGTTAGTGTGCCCTTTAGCGTTATTATGGGCGAACGTTTGAGTGCATGTACGAGCATGTGTAAATGTGTGTGTGTGAGTGTATGCGTGTGTAAATTGTGTGTGAGTAAATTGTGTGTGTATGTGTGTGTACGTGTGCGCGTGTGCGCGTGCGCGTTATTCAGAGAGAGAGAATTAGAATCTGAATCTGAATCTTTATTTCGGTCGACGACCCATCATGGTTATAACAGTACAAACATGTAAAATTGCAATGCTATATATACACGAAGTTGTTAAGCAGTTCAAACTGTACATTGATCAAAATACATGTTTAGAATATTCTCAGAGAAGATCACATGATATCTCTACATTGGAACAGTTACAATCAATACTGTGTTAACAAAATTATATCACATCAAGCGAACATTATTTTAGCAACGAGGTTGACGATAATATAGGACAGTGTACTGAGACCGAATAGAACTATGTTGTGAGAATAGGAGTTCCTGACAGGTGATTATTTTAATCATTTACAGGTTACATGATGGATTACATAGAGTTCTTTCGGTAATTTTTTATTGCGACGGTTCATACTGTAATATATAAACATTGCAACATCGCGCGTTTTATGTACATCGCTTCCATTTAATAAGTGCGTTATGTCATTATGTCTGTTTGTTAGCAAATGTTTTGCCACGTATTTTCCTCTTATATCAGAATACACAGGACAACTCATAATAAAGTGTGTCTCGTTCTCGATATCGTTACAGAATGGACATCTTTCACCCTGATCCAGCTGTGTTCTGGGTCGTACATTGTGTTTTAAATCGTTAGTACGAAGCCTGAAGCGTATAAAACAGTATTTTATTCAGAGAGAGAGAGAGAGAGAGAGAGAGAGAGAGAGAGAGAGAGAGAGAGAGAGAGAGAGAGAGAGAGAGAGAGAGAGAGAGAGAGAGAGAGAGAGAGAGAGAGAGAGAGAGAGAGAAAGAGAGAGAGAGAGAGAGAGAGAGAGAGAGAGAGAGAGAGAGAGAGAGAGAGAGAGAGAGAGAGAGAGAGAGAGAGAGAGAGAGAGAGAGAGAGAGAGAGAAGCCACTCGCAAAACATTTTGTTCTAAAAGTTGTCTAACATCACAAATGGCACACGATACTTTCTCACCAGAGACGATAGTTTAGAGAACAGTTAAGGACTGAAATTGAACATCTAAATTTGGCAATTAAAATTGCATCCTGATTAGTCGTTGACTATTGAAATTGATAAAATTACGGCAGAATTTTTCCTTACAGAAAGATGGGTCCACATCATGGTAACAGATACATTTAGTGACTAGTTTTCTAAATAAATGGATGATAGACATAAAACAATGGGGGAGAGAGAGGGGGGGAGAGAGGGGAAGAGAGAGGGGGAGGGGGTAGAGGGAGGGGGTAGGGGAGTAGGGGGTGGGGGTAGGGAGAGGGGGGATGAGGAAGAGAAGGAGGAGGAGGAGGAGCACGAGGAGGGAGGAGGAGGGAGGAGAGAGGGGGGGGGGAGAAGAGAGGGAGAGGAGGAGAGAGGAGGAGGAGGAGAGAGGGGGAGGAGGAGAGGGGGGAAAAGGGAGAAAGAGGAGAAGGGGAAGGATTAGCGGGAGGAGGAGGAGCGGGAGAAGGAGATGGAGGAGGAGCGGGAGGAGGAGCGAGAGGAAGAGGAGCGAGAGGAGCATGAGGAGCACGAGGAGCATGAGAACGAGGAGGACGACAAGGAGCAGAGGGAGGAGATGGAAGAGGTGGAGGAGGAGGGGTAGGAGGAGGAGGAGGAGCAGGAGCAGGATCAGGAGGAGCAGGAAAAGCAGCAGGAGGAAAGCAGGAGTAGCAGGAGTAGGAGGAGCAGGAGGAGGAGTAGGAGCAGAAACAAAAACAGAAAATCATCAGTAGCAGCAGCAGAATTTAAAGCTTTAGTTTAGTTACTTTTGTGGCTTTTTGGGCGCAATATTCTGTACTTACATCACACAATTATCATTTAAACAAAATCGGAGACATTTCAATTAGTCAGCATTGTGTCATTGGGCATGTTTCATTTGATCAGAATGTCAATCCCACAGGAGAGAAAGAATCATGATGTGGTGACATATAGTCTCAGACAATGAAGACATTCTGATAAAATGTTCCAGCAGATATGTATTACGCACACTTGAACGGATAATATGCTTTCTGTCTTTTTTCTTCTTTTGTATTTAAGTTTATGTATATCTGAATGAAATCTCTGACAACAACAACGCCCTCCAAATGTTTAAATTGATCACGCACCACAAGACGACATGGGCTGACGAAATATTTTTCTTGTATGTATTCCACGTTTGACTCTCGGATTTGTTTTCATTTTAGTACTAAGGAATGATGACACGATTCATGGAGCTGTCATCCCCCAATTAATCCTCTTTTTGCATGTTTGGTGGAGAAGAACGTGCCAGTCTATTCAGTCGTCCGAACGTCCTCTAGTAAGTGTGGCTTAACTTCATCGATCAAGGAGTCTACGTAATCCAGAAAGAAGTACTTTGTCAACCCCCCAGGCATCGACTTCGTCTTTAGTTTACTGCAGTCTCCTTCTAGGCTAATCAGCACTGCCAGGAGTGCGAGTTGTCGAAGATTTGTGGTACGCTTGTATGATAAGCACGTTTGCACTCTTCGTTTCATGACGGCAGGATCGTAACCCTGAGTGGCATGGACACACCATTTAGGCACACACAGAGATAGTCGCATGAAAATCGGGAGACACGTGTCTTTGCAGTAGCTAAAGACCTCTTCAGGATCAGGACAGCTTTCAATCGGCAAAGACTGGCTAAGCACCCAAAGGAGGAGGCTGACTATCGGCTGCCTGCATAGAGCACACGCACTGACGACAGGGTAGAGCTCTTGGTTAATTCGCACACACTGCATCAAGTACATGAAGAGGTTCTTTCGATGCAAGGACGGAACTATCCTCAGAACGTCTTCTTTCTGTAGAGACAAGAGGAACACTGCCGCTCCGCACCGCTGCGAGAGATCGGCAAAGGCCTTGAGACACAAGATACGGATGGCGTGGTGCAGAGATTCTACATAAAGTAACGAAACGAAATTCGTGGCCAGAGCCATCGGAAACACCCTCCAGTTCTGAAGTTCCCCAGTGGAAACCACGCTTGAATCGAAAAGGAAACTTGCATGTGTGACAATCGAATCCAACGTGGAGTAGGAGCGAAGCCGCGAATCTTTCGGCGTCTCGACGCAACTCCTACACGTTACTTCCAACACAGAGGACAGGAATTCGGGGATCGACAGATGAGACCGATAGTAGAATTCCTTGAAAATGAGCACGGACTTTTCCAGACTGGTCACTCCAAATGGCTTCGCTCGAGTCAGCAAGTACGGCAAGAATTCACTCGAGTATCTCACAACGTAGTTGGGTCGCCAGTCTGATAGAATTGTTCGCAGCGTCGCTTGGTCGCCTGTCAAGGCTGCGAAGACAACGTAGGTAGAAACACACATGACTCGTTTGGATGGGAAAAAGCTCATCCAAGGATGTTGAAACACGCACTGAAGCTCGAGAACCTTTGCAGCTAAGAGCGCATAGTGTACACGTTGTTGACAATCACAGCAGAAATTCGATCCGTTTTTCAGGAACCCGAAGCTGAAGGCTAATTCTTCCTCAAAAACCCATTTAAGCAGCTCCGAAAGAGTTTTGTGTGGTGACCGCGTCCATATATAATTACAAATGGCGTTTTTGGCGTCAATAATGTTATTTTCCAAGAGTTTACGTGTCAGGAGTACAGCAAAGACAAGGCTAATACAATCCAACCTTTCTTTTATGGGATCATCAATGCCACTAGGACCGGTCAAACATTTTCGCAGCGTGGTTCGCGATAAAAGTTGCGTCACTACATCCTCTGACATGAACAGGACTCTATTTTCTTGTAACAGCTTTGTGAATTCTTCCATATTCTTCTGGGTACACGCCAGGCTGATGTCCAGCTCGAGACGCCGAAGGCCGCACTGCCGGGACAGGGAGGAAAGCAAGTGTCCCATCATTATCGCCCTGCCTCGACGGTGCCAGATGCTGGCGATGTTAGAAATTGAGAATCTGTGAAAGGAGGACAAAAGAAACCGGTGGGTAAAGATAGAAGGGTTATGCGATGAAGAACGTCGTTAATGTCCCTGTTTTGGGTCTGTTTTTATACTCACAGATGATTCGATAGAAAAAGATTAGCCCTCAGGTAAAATGTGGTCGTGGAATAAAGTTAGGGAGCCAGATGAGGACGTGCTTTGACTTTAAAATGTCCTGGAATCAATAGAACTTTTGATTTAAGGTTTGAAATTCTGCGGTGGTAAAATACAGAACGCTGCACACGCTGGAAAACGGAATCGCATGAGTAAGAAGTCTTTGGGAGAAGATGAAGGCGGACAACAGACTAGGCTCTAGAATGAACTTTCTCTGCAGACTGCATCAACAAATTATGAAGGGTCAGATCGTATTCCTCTTTGCTCTGCTCCAGTTGCATCAAAGCAGCTCCACCAGTTTCAGTAAAAAGCCACGTTAAAAGCAATGGTCAGAACAAAACCGTCTTTAACTTTAACATACACTTTGATGCATTCGATTCAATCCAGATGCCACAGTAATGTCGGCTCACTGACTCCCTGCTTATATCAACTATTAATGAATGCCTATGTTCAACACTCTCTCTTTAAAAAGGTCGTTATTTATAACGATGTTTTAACTTTCATATTAAACTAGCAAACGGACAACTATCGCAATCCTTTGCACACCAGCATAGACAACACTTCATATTTGTAGTCTGACAATCCGTCCAATGTTTAATTGCAATATCATTATAAGGCAAACGTTGTAATTATCATGGACGAGCATATTGTGAAAAGAACTGATGATGCTGGAATACATTGCATATTACTGAGTCGCCTAGGCATTTTCAGTGTATTCACCATCATACTTCCACTAATTCGTGAAATAACTAATGAAACAAAAAACAATCAAACAACACATTTCTGAAAATATTTCGACTCACACAGATGTGTGTACTGCGATTTACGTACCTGGATGTAGGTGGACTGTTGCTATGGCAGGAGTCAACGGCTGCAAACTGCCGACCGTGCAAGGAGACAGAAGCTTGTGGCAGGTTACTGAAGGAACTATCTAGAGAACTAGCTACCCCATTATGTCTATTATTTAATATGTCTATTGAAACGGGTATTGTACCAAGCGACTGGAGATCTGCAGAGGTTACTGCTATATATAAAAAAGGCAGCAAGTCAGAACCTGGAAATTACAGACCTGTTAGTTTAACTTGTATTGTGTGTAAAGTGTTAGAGTCGATTATTCGAGACACACTAAACTCACATCTTCACGACAATAACCTGTATGCTAAGTGCCAACATGGTTTCCGTAGTAGGAGATCGTGCATAACTCAATTAATGCAGGTAATGGAAGAACTTACTAAGATGCTTGATGAAAGGAATCCAGTAGATATCATATATCTTGATTTCCAGAAGGCTTTCGATTCCGTTCCCCACGAAAGATTACTGTGTAAGTTACAAAGTTACAGGCTTACGGAGTGACTGGTAGAATTTTAAGTTGGATAAGGAGTTTTCTGTCAGGAAGAGTTCAGAAGGTGAGAGTTGGCAATGCAAACTCATCCATAGCAAACGTACTAAGCGGAATTCCACAAGGAAGTATTTTGGGTCCGGTTCTGTTTACAGTCTTCATAAACGACTTACCAGAAGGGATACAGTCATCATGCAAAGTTTTTGCCGACGACACGAAGATATATGATAAATCAAGAAATTGTAGCCTGTTGCAGGGTGATTTAAAACGATTGGAGAGGTGGTCGGATGTGTGGAACCTATATTTTAATGTAGAAAAGTGTAAGGTAATGCACCTTGGGAAAATAATCCAGGTTTTAATTACACTATGAAAATGGGAAAAGATGACTTAAACCTAAGTGTATGCAACGAGGAGAGAGACTTGGGAGTCACTTTTGACCCTAAATTGACATTCGACCCACATATTCAAGTTTCTATAAACAAGGCCAACCAGATGATTGGAGTTATCAAAAGAACCTTTATATATTTAAACAAGGACGTTTTCATCCAGCTATACAAGGCTATAGTTCGACCAAGAGTTGAATATGGTAATATTATATGGTACCCGCATTTAAAAAGACAGTCAGAGGCTGTGGAGAGAGTCCAGCGCCGGGCTACCAAGTTGCTGAGCGAATGCCGGGAGATGTCCTACAGCGAGCGCTTAGAGTATTTAAATCTGCACTCACTGAGGGGAAGGAGGATTCGCGGTGACCTAATAGAGACGTATAAATTGTATAATAATCTCGTAGACGTGGAGTGGAGCGACTTTTTTGAGTCACCGAGCTATACCAGTACGAGAAATGCAGACGGAAAGGTATTTATCCAACGTAGTAATACTAACCTAAGGAAGTATTGTTTCAGTAATCGTGTTGCTCACCTGTGGAATAACCTTCCATTTCGGCTTAAGACTGCACCAACTACTAACAGCTTCAAAAACCAACTGGACAAGGATCCTACTTTTAAGTCATTATTTACAAGCTATGATGAGTGACGTTGTCGAAATTAGAAATTACACTATGACCCTATATAAGGCAACACATTACGATGGGGCGTTTAAAAGGCTTCACGGCCTATATCCAAGCCTCTCATACTACTACTACTACTACTACTACTACTACTACTAGGTTTTCTTCCACTGTGAGTGCGTTCACCTTGGAGCAAGCTTCACGTGCGTGACACACTTCTGACGCGTCACAGCGTAAAGCTTTGTAAAGGGCATTCAGCGTGGCTGAGACTAGTGAATATAGTCTCAGCAACAGGTTGGTCACGTGATAGCCTAAATTCTTCCATAACATGCATACCACCGTTCTGAACAGCCACGCTGAATGCCATATCACATCGTGAGTGTATTCCTCCGCTTGTTGTGATACACTCCATACTGGCAGCCATTTTTCCGTCAGTTCATTTACTAAACATCGATTTCCCATGAATGTAAAACTTGTATGCGGTAAAATTCGAATCACAAGAGTGTAATATTGTGAACTCTACTAATTATAAGGACTTTGAATACAACAGCAATATTTATACTTCATTGAGCGAGTTCGGAGGGTCAGAGTCGATCTCTGGTTGTGAATTCTTGTCAGCAAACCGTTAGATGACAACTAAAGACGCTTCAGCGTTTGTGTGAACAGTGATTACACGTACCTTGTCAGCAAACCGTCAGATGTCAATTCAACACTGTCTAGTCTCGCTGGATAAGCAGTGAATCAGAAAATGGCTTTAACTTCAGCTCCAAAGAAAAGAAAAAGAACAGAAATGACACCCAAAGACAAAGTGGACTTGCTTGATCGCTACCGAGAGCTAAATTCTAAAAGTTTGAGGGAGGGTGCTGACATTTTGGGTGTGTCGGCATCATTTCTGTGCCAGACACTGAAAAAAGAAGATGAACTTAGGGCTAATATCGCAGAGGGCTCCAGTCAAGGCCAAAGGAAGCGTCGGCGCTGCGGGAAGGATAAAGAGACAGAAGATGGCTTAAAGCGGTGGTTCGACTCTATCCAAGCACGCAACACACCTGTAAACGGCCCAATCCTGTGTCAGAAGGCGGAACAGATTGCTTCCCAGCTTGGTCGCTCCGAATTCAAAGCTACAAATGGGTGGTTTAACAGGTGGAAGAAACGCAACGGCTTGGTGAAGCGGGAAGTGCCGGTTAATATAAACGCCGCTTATTAAAAACACTTTTGTTCGGTCCCAATGTGTTTTTAATAAGCGGCGACTACTGTATATACACAATCGCACGTGCTCAAGGAAGTTTGCAACCTTATAGACACGTTTGCGCTAAAAGTAGTTCTCAAATGATTTCCTGAAAATCTCATAGATTAGTTTTATTAGAACACCAAATTTGTGTTTATCTATCGGGATAAATAATTGGAGTGAAATAGAATCGCCTCTTTTTACTCTCAATGGTCTTCTGATCATGTTGAATTTTGATTGGTAGAATCATTGGAATGTGGATTCGAAGTCACGTGACCAATCTGTGTCAGAGATAGTATCTCTGTGTTCAGAATGTGTAAAGGGATGTTTGCTAGATAAATGAAGTGCAGGCGATAGGAGAGTGGGCATACTCAAGCCGCAGTGCATTCTCAATAAAAGTGGTTGAGGGGGCAGTCTCACTGGTTGCGCCGGACGCTGCTTCTGTGATGTTGACCGTGGTTCTTTTTGTGTGTGAGGAACTCGAGGACTAGGCTTAACGTCCTGCTCGAAAAAGGAAGATGTGGCGCAAAATATAGCCTCTCTTCTTCCAGGTGTAGTGAAAGCTGTAGTGCCCCATGCTACACAATTGTGTCCATAGCAGCACCTTCAAGCAGTCCCCCTGTTTCTACAAAGTCTGGTATGTGGTGCGACCGAGTGCCCGGCGGTATAATTGGGTCAGGCTGGACTGAGCATTCAACCTACCAGGTTGTAAATCTGTCCTAGGAGAAGGAAATCTCTGATTTTAAAACCCGGGCAGACGGAGCTCGACAGCCTTGGCTGGCATATGTCTAGGGACCCTGCTCACCCAAATAACCAGCAATTACTGCTTCGGCAGACCAGGCGGAGGAAATCCAACATGGATTCAACGGCTGATAAGGCGATGCAGCAAAGCACTGTGGACAGAGCACAGAAGACGTCACGGTCAACCACTGCAGCTGAAGGAGCCCCCAGACGTAACGATTTCTTCGTGCCGCTGGATCTGGACTCCTGAGGCCGAGAGAGTGGGATTGTCCCTGTGCAACGGCTTTTCCACTTTAAATCCTTCACGCACAGGTCACGTTGTGTACTTCATCTCTCACCCTCATTCTCATCCTCATTCTCATCCTTCGTCTTCCTCGACATCGAAAGACAACCAAGAAGAAGAAGAAGAACATTAATAGACTCTTTTAAACGAGCGTAGTTGGGCGAGTATTTTTATTTTCAGACACCAATACGTCCACCCAAGGATGAGTGGAGGAAGGAACCTCGGGAAAAGTAAAGTTGCACAAGATCCAAACGATACACACATAAGTTTGTTTTCAGGACTTTGATAACTAAAATAATTTGCGCCATTTGCGTTTTTAAGTCCGAGCGAATGTTTTTCTATATTGTCCAAACGTGAAAGACAAAGATGTAGGTTTCATTGTGCGGAGGGTTTCCCATATCTAGGTTTAAGCCTGCTTACATTTCATTCCCGGTTCATTGGGCCATTTAAGCAAAATGTCAAGGAAAGAACCAACAAAAAATCAAACATACGAATGAATGAACGATTTTCTTGGTAAGGATCTCCGGTCCATTTAATAAAATATCAAGATGAATGCTTATGGCTGTGTTGTATTTCATAGTTGCCAAGACTGCAACAACCAAAAATGTTCGTGTTAATCAGCAGCATAATGGTGCCACCCTATGTGGTCTGCACAAGGACTGGGCAGGTGCTGCATTGTATGTGGATCTCAGGCTGTCGGTGCTGGCGGCATCCCCCAAATCGCGAGCTCACAACTGCAGAGAGGAGTGTCGCACTTTGAGGTGATAGATCGTTGTCTTATAACCTACACTTTGCCAGCAAAATGGCTGACGTATGACCTTATCGCGCTGACTCACCAAATCTATGTTAAAATTAAATCTATATATATAATAGATTGGTTTTATTTGAATCAAATGGCAAGGTTTTGTTTGAAGAATACTCGTAGAAAATCTGCTGCTTTTTCCGACAGTAAGGAGGTACGAGTCTAGAACTGAGGCACCTGTGACCATGCTTGTTGCAATGATTCGAAAATTTGCTTGAGGGATTTCTGGCTCGAGGCATAATAACCCCTATGGGTTGGGGGTAAGAATAGGCCCACTATATCTCCCTGCACAATTAGTAAAATGCGAATCCCCAGGGAAATCAAGATTTGCTTTGCTGTTAGTTTAGACAGTTCTAGTTATTTAGTGGCATTTGGTCTTGCAAAGCCAAGAAAAGTTGAAAGGCAGTAAACCTTCATTCATTCATTCATTAATTAATTCATTCATTCATTCTTTCATTCACTAGAGGCAAATGACGCTTGTGGGGTTGTTTTACATCGATATGGTGATGCTTGTACAGTTGCTGCATCTCGATTTAGTTTTAAGCCCGTTACGGCATTTAATTATCATTTCATGCTTGATATTACCGGCAATGTTTGGAATGTATCTATCCAACTGGATCTGAATGGAAACCAATCCAGAAGAGACATGTGTTTTTTTGTTGACACGTTGATTCTATGAGCCACTGTCTTCACCACTCGTAGCACAGGTACTGGAGAGTCAAATTTGGCAGTAAATGTGAGAATGATAAGTAACTTGCATCAAAGCAAGGACGGAAACTAAGCAAATTCTTGTGCAATGATCATCCAAGAAAGAGTGGAAGTTACACTCGTCGCTCACGTATTACAAGACGAGCGGTCAATGGAGATCTAATATCTGCGGTTGAAGACGGACTGCCTTGGGAGCAAGTTAATGCAGACAGTGTTCAAGTGTGCAGGCACAGGGCAGATGCCCGGCCTGCGTTGCACAGACACGAGGAAAGCAAGGTTCTTGCAAGACATAGACCGGTGTCAATATGCGTCAACATTTGATAGCTTTTACCGCTGCAGGCAATTGAATGTTGACACATGTTGACACCGACCTACTCCTCGCAAGAGCCTCGCTTTCCGCGTGTCCATGCAACGCGTGACTGGTTGCACAGATCTACGGATACGTGCTGATGTCACTAAGTCTTGAGACACCGTAAAGATTCCCACCCGATAGGATTTGAATTAAGAAATAAACATAATGCCATTAAAGATGAATAACAAATTTATTCTCAAAAAGTAAAGTGCAACATTATACAAAATATTTTGGGAGCTGCAGAAAGCGACTGATGTTGATGGTCTCGTTGAGTGCGTAACAGAAGGAAAGTTGTGTAACTGATTATCAATAAATGTTTACAAAAATACAAAAGCTGATTTTATACGTGATCATGTTATTAAAATTCATGGTTAATTTTGTAAAATTAGGTCTCATCAATAACAAAAATAATTAATCATATGCTTCGTCATTCGTTGTATTAGCAATATGAATGAATATCACAGTTTATAAAATACTACTGCCTTTAATAGCAATGGCTCTTTCGTATATAAGTACAACGCCATTTTGCAGTGAGTTTACGTCGCGATACTATTATAAGGCATACCTTTGTTTCGAAATATAATGATATTCTGGTACAGAATGATGGTCATTTGTTCGCACGAATCATCACAGAATCAGCTTTGAAACTTCAACAAGCAGTAACATGTAATGAATTGAGAAAAATAATGAGCGAAAATATATAATGTGGCCAATCAATACTGAAAATGTACAACAACGTGATGGAACGTTGTACTTTTGCCACACATTTTTCTTGTCAAACGATCATTTAAGGCACTGGCGATTACATCAAAACAAGCACACATGATAGAAAAGTGAGCAAAACCCTAAATCCTGAATGGGAACAATAAAGCTAAAATATTGCATATAGGAATGTTTATGATATATATATTCATAGTATACTGTTTGGTCACTCAAATTTAAAAAGAAAAGTTCGCTATGACATGGTTTGGAATGACCCAGTAACACGCATTTCTCGGTACCTCGCTGTGTGAGGCCAAACGAGAAACACTGAAAACAAACACCGTGTGCTACAAGCTAGAGATGACTGCGTAGAGGCAGACATCTGAAGACTCCACTCTACATCGGAGTCACAGCGTTCTCTGCCTCGATGTAGTCAGGTGCCGGCTCCACTCCGTTTTTGCCCGATCCACCTGGACGAGGGCTACGGTGGGGGTGCTTGACGTGGCGCTGGAAGGCGTGCGGGGGCCGTGTCCCTCCTGCCATCATCCCCTCTTCGAAGGTGGGCTTTGGGGGCGGAACTAAAGGGAGATCACTCCAGGCAGACAGCTGCTCCTTGGAACGAGTTGCCTTCCCTGGTTGACTTTCGCTTGCAATTCGCGGGGATCGAGGACTGCGCATGCGTGGGGACTGGACTCGCTCGCCTGAGACGGGCCTCCTTCCTGAGGAAGGTCGCGATTCAGGGTGTCGGAACGTCAGGACGGGGAAAACTTCAGAGGTCCCCGAGTCCTGGACGCCATCTTCCTCCGGGTCCAGGCTGATGCCCAGGCTAACGCACTGGTCGTCCGCGGTGGAGGGACGGCTGCCCGAGAGGTGCGAGGGCGTGTCTGTCAGTCGGGGTGCGGGGTGCCAGGGGAAGGCCATGTCCAGGCCGGTCTGGTCCTCGTCACCGTCGTAGTCCCGCACTGGAGTCTGGGAACGGCCAAAGGGGGCCGAGATCAAGTGGAACGTCGGTGGGACTTGCGCCTGAAAGGAACAAAACAATATCTGCGGCTTTTTTACCCTGCACAGCGTATTCTGCTGCCAAGACAAAAATAAAACGCTTTATGAAAGTAAAACATCTCACACCTAATATGTGGTGCAACATACAGCCGGAGCCCCTTCATCAGCTGGAATCCCTGGTTTGGGGCTTTTGCGGCCTACTCGAGAACGTAAGACATATGATATCAGAGTATGAAAAAATGCACTGTCAAATACGAGAGTATTGCTTTTCTTTCTGAAAAAGTCAAAACCCGATCAGACACTGATGGAAAATATATTTCACCCGTCCAGAATTGACCGCCTTTTTTCAACACTGGGCCTTATAACTCTAAAGAGAGAAAATCTTACAAAAAGTCATCTATTACAGTAATTTTGTTCATAGCGCACATATTCTATACATTTTCCTCACCCCCTACATAACTGATTGGACACACACCTAACTGTATCCGCAACCATCAAGGTACATGTAATTCATTCCAATTCATGAAAATCTTGATTGTGAAGTTCAGTTTCCACTGGCATGTAGTCAATTACTTCTCAATGAACGTTACCGCTCTAAGCGAATGTAGTACAACATTTTTAGCAAGCGAAATCACAAGACCAAGCTCTTTCTACATCGCCCGGCATGTCAAGCAAATACGAAAACACAAACGAGTATCAAAACAAGTGGCCTGTTCCGGCGAAACCAAGGATAGGCCGCTGACGCACTCTTGACGTATGGTTTAGGAAGAGTGGCTGAGATCTACCCGAGATGAAACTGGTTTTAACAAATTCCAATAGATAAAGCAGTTATGTATCACTTCCTGTTAAGATTTTCCCGAATTCCGCATAGAAATAGATTTTAAAACGTTTTTGGTCGGTCATTGAGTCGATTTGCTCCACCGATTTACATACATAACGTTGAATAAGTTCAAACCTTTAAAGACTTTTTTTCTCGAAAGTGTTTTCCGGACCTATACTCTTTATGTAGTCATAAATGTCATTTTTCGAGATAATGTAACACATTTGGTATCAAATAATATATAGAACATTTCTTGCGCTTTTGAACTGAGTGTTTTTCACTACCTTTAGAAATCGATCTAACCTTGGTTTTTCCAGAACAGGTCACATATATATAATACCGGTCGTAAGTGACGAACTTAGCAGAGAAGGTTACGATATTCTTCAGTACCTGGAGGACGTCACCCTCGGGGTCCTTTGCCACGCTCTCCAGTCTGAGAGCGGCGCCTGTGTGAGGGCGGGGCAGTGTGAACCTGCTTTCCTCCTCCCCTGGGTCGACATCGGTGCCTGGCTGGAAGCAGGGGTTCTGCAGGGACACGGGACGCGACGCGTCATCATGACTTTGCAGTCCGACAGTGCTGGGCCAGGCACGACTTGGGGCAGAGCTTGGTCGTCCCAGTCTTGAGCCCTCGTCGTCCTCGCTGTCACTGCTGAACTGAGGGTTCCTGTGAGCAATGGTGAGAAAGGTATGGTGAGGAAGGAGCTAAATTGTTTTTGAATAGGGTATAGAGATTCACGATATACTCATTGCCCTGCATATATTCTCATTAAAATCGTTTCATTGCATGATTGTTACAACAGGCTTTTGTTTTCAACCCCTTCTCTGTGTCAGTCTGGACTAGCTGCGTCTGTCAGTCTGCCTGTTTGTTTGTCTACCTTTCTGCCTGTCAGCAACCCCCCCCCCCTCTCTCTCTATCTGTCTCTCTTTCTCTCTCTGTCTCTCTCTGTCTCTCTGTCTCTCTGTCTCTCTCTGACTCTCTCTCTCTCTCTCTCTCTCTCTCTCTCTCTCTCTCTCTCTCTCTCTCTGTGACGAATACGGCAGGCTAAATGACATACCGAAATGACTAATTTTAGTCCCTCATTAATGACAAATGTTTGAAAAAATTCAGACACTGTACACAAACCCTCAATCTAACTGAGAAGAAAAAAACACTAGCAGAAAAGCAAGAGAGCATCGTACCTGTAGTAAATACCATGAGCATGCACTTGTCCCTTCCTCCTCTTCTTTTTGTCCTTCTTCTTCTTTTTCAGGATGAGGCAGATGATGCAGCAGCAGCACATGGAGACGACGATGACGCAGCAGACGACGATGACGGCGATGAGCCAGACTTCCAATAGAGGGCTGTCGGTGCAGAAGTCCAGGAAGCCCACCAGCACGCACTCATCCACGGTCGCCGTGCCGTGGCACAGGAAGACGTAGGCCGCCTGCAGGGATTGGCTGACGCTGGTTACGTTGCCGCCATGACGCAGTGCCCGGATGCAGGCCTCCAGGTAGAGGCTGAGGAAGGCATCCAGGTTGTTGCAGTGCTGAACTATGACCTCGGTTTGGAAGTGACGCAAACACTCCTGGGCGAGGGAGGGGGGCGTTGTGGGTAGGGAGAGGTCAGGGGGCAGGAAGGCCTCCAGCACAGGGACGGTAGAGGGCAGCCACGCGTCGGTCTCGGATTCGCTGTCAAGGTCGACTGAACCAGCAACCGCGGCCACAGGCTGGCTGCCAGAGGAGGTGGACTGGAACAACGTGAGGTTGGCCACCTGACCTTTACCTTCATCCAGCCCGAGCTTCAGAACGAGACCAGAAGTTGGTGAGGGGTCGAAGTCCTTGAGTCCTGCCACCAGGTCCTCCAGGGTCCTGGCTGTGTCCCACACGTGGACAAGGTCCACTTCAAAGTGTGCCCCCACTGCGCCCTGGAACTTCAGAGAGGTCACCGTCAGAGGAAGCTGGAGTGTCGAGGTCGAGAGAGTCAGAACCACATGATGAAGGCTTGCCTCCTGGATGACGTAGATGATGAGTGACCGCTGGTCACTGTCGAAGACAATGGCGACGTGCGCCCACAGCCCCACTTGCCATGTCACTTCTCCTTCTCGGCCTGCCCACGTGATTGTCAAGTGACTGCCATTAGCGGCAACCACAATGTCGCTGCCGATGCACGTCATCACCATCACCGTCGAGGTCGACGACAGGGAAGTGTTCGCGTTCAGCCAGAACGTCATGGTGAAATGATTCAAGCGGAACACAGTCTGTGAACTGTGGCCGAAGACAAAGGTGATGGCTTGCCTGGCCGTCAGTCGCACCATGAACCCTGCACACGTGAGGGAACTGAAGGCATGGGGGTGATCCAGTGCGCTTGCGTTGGCGTGTAGGAAGTGACGATCGCGAACGTGGGCTGCAATGAAAGCGGTACTGAGGTTTCCAGCAGGAAGTGATGTCATCGTTGAGGGCACCAGATCGTTGATGTATTGTCCGTCGGCGTTGCCCAGCAACCCTGACGCCATTCCGGCGTCGGAGCTTGGCAGTCTGACACCGCAGAGCAGGCCAAGAGTGGTGCGGCCCACGAAGACGGTGCGGGAACCCAGGGTTACTCTGATGTAGTCGTCCACAGCCCAACGCAGGGCCAGGGTACCGGAAGCCAGGGAGAAAGAGGGCCTGGTGCGCGGGGAGAAGGGCTGGGGACGCCCCTCCACTGTCAGCCTGGCACTCAGTCCCGAGGCGCCATCGTCCAGCAACAAGGTCAGCGTGTCCACCTGGATGGCCACTTGCACCAGACGTCGGCATAGCTGGTCGCCAGGGCACGGCAAGTACAGCACCTGCAGAGGAAAGACCAGAGTTTTTTATTGCACTGAGAAAGTAGTGGTAGCTCATCTGTGTTTCATCCTGATATAGCAATAGCAAAAGCAATCGCAGCAGCAGCAGCAACAGCAAAACCTAAAGAATCATGGCAATCTACTAGCTTGGATTTGAAAAAAAAATTAACGTAGTTTTCCGAAACCGTCAAGAAAACTACCAAAAAAGTTTCGAGGTGTCATATTTGCTTCTCCTGCACTAGCATTGACTTGCAACACTGAATCGTCAATGTTGCATCTCTAGCGCAAGCATGGAAGCAAGATGGAGGATGCGGGTGGTGGTGGGTGGGAGGAGAGAGAGAGAAATGCAGTGACAGGTAGCGCTCTCTTACCACAGAAAAATGAGTCTATCTGAGAATAAATTGTCCACAAACTAAATCATTACACATAAGACCTATGTTCTCCAGTGATAGGCCTACTCGATGGAGGGGCCCGCACCAAAACTCCATCCGTTATTATTTTCTATACCTGCACAGACTGAACTGAACTGAACTGAATTTCAGTGCAAGGCCATCGGCATATTGCAAATGAAAGCAATTATTATAAATTGTAACTGTGAATTTACGGCATTTAGCCATCTCTCATCTTGAAATCGTAGAACTGTACAAGACCACTGATGCAGTCAGCGCTGCATCTTGCCCTCTGGAACCCAGCATCCATCCACTCGTACCTGCACAGACAGACCCTCCAAGCGCAGCAGCTGGAAGGCGCCAGGCCGGAGGAGTGCCATGGAGACGCCATCCAGGGTGGTGACATAGCTGCTCACAGCCACGCCGACACGCCACGTGATTAAGGAGCCGAGTGCGGGCTGCACGGTAAAGCTGCAGTCTGACCCAGTCCAGTGGTTTGTGCACGCACTGCACGCGTAGCTCGCCTCTACCGTGACGGTGACCTGGCCCTGCCAGTAGGTCACGGACGTTGTGCTGGACCCCATCCAGCGAGAGGAGCAGCTGAGGGAAGATATGGTCAGTTTGAGATGTATAATCAGTCAATATGCCTATATGTGTGTCTAGTAGAATGTCTTCAGCAAACCTCTATTTACTCTGAACTGCGATTTTTTTTGGAGCGAGGAGAGTGTTGCTGAAGACATTCTACGATGCTGTTATGAGTAGTGTATTGTCGTATGCTGTAGTCTGTTGGGGAGGTTTCACTAGCAACAGAGACGTCGCCACCCTGAACAAGTTCAAAAAGAAGGCAGACCAAATAGTTGGAACTTTCAGCCAGATCCATCTAAACTAAGTAAGAAAGTAGACACAAATCATGATGAGGAATACAGATCACCCTCTCCACACATAATTCCACTCCAGACCCGTACTTAACAGTAAAAATTTCAGTCCTCCAAAAACACACACAGACGGATGCCATCAGTCATTTATACTGGTTGCCATTCATATTTTTTATAAAACAATTCCAGTACTGCTATATGCTCTGAACCTCTTGCAGTGTAATCACACATTTGTTCATTTTATATAACCTCATTGTTTGCAACTTTTGTCTTGCATTGCCAAGTTTCTGTTGTACATAGCCATTTACCTAATACCAGTAAAGTGTGACTTTAAGTCGCATACGTTAGATGAATAAAGTGTGAGGTATGTTAAGTTATTCCATCGCATTAGAAACACCACTTTTTATGAATAAAATGTATTCTCATGAGTTGAAATCTATAAAGCCTCGTGGATACATTTTCATACAAATAAATTTTTTTTTCTCGATCTTATTTTTCAAGTGAATGTCGTCCTAAAATTCCAATGTATGTCCGGTCGAAACGCGTGCATCCTAATTGATTCATAGCTGCCATACACTTATTGTTGCTGTCTTTTCTTACCTCCTGCTATGAACCAGGGAGAAAATTCACAAGTAAAGCCAATTAACATTTCAGTAAATGTATGCAAACCCAATTAAAATCAAAACCATTCCGAATCGTCACATCTCTGCCTGGTGCATTTTACCAGCACACAGTAGCAGTACCTGCAACGTCCGTTTCCGTGCTGACAGCTGCCCCAGGCGTTGCAGACGCCAACAAGAGTGAGGGGGCAGGAGGACTGGCACTGCGGGCCCCAGTGTCCGGGGAAGCAGCCACAGGCGCCACCAGAGGGCAGGCCGAAGACGCACTGCTGGTCGCAGTTGTCTCCCATGACTCCCAGCATGGCGCCCAGCTGTCGGAACTGTCCGCATCCCGCCACTAGGGCTGAGGTCGTGGGCTGTAACACACCATGAGAGGGCTTTTCAAAATGTGTCTTGAACGTTGAACGTTGTACGTCGGAGAATGGTTACAGACACCTTGTACAGCTCAGAGAGTTTAGGTTAGAGTCTAACACATTTGGTTCAATTCTGTGTTTAAGTGGGGTTACGTGGTAAGGGGAGTAGGGTAAGTTGTAGAGGTGTTGGTTATGCTCTTTTTCTCTCTTCTTTATTGTGGTTTTTGAGTCGATTTTTTTATTCTTAGAGCACTAATTTCATTGAAGATTTCAAAAATGAATTTTATGCATCGCGCATTTTCCCTATCTTTTAATTGAAATTCTTCCCCTGTGTAGCGATAAGGAAGTGACGAGGCCCTGCTCACTGCTGTGTCTGATATACCAACCCCTTTCTCGTTAAAGCCTAAACACCGAACCATAATTCACAGAAAAAAACCACAACACGATGCAAGGTTTGCTGTGTTCCATAAATACCAAAGTGACCGAAACATGCCGTGCTTGAGGGATACACAAGGTGTACACGATCTTGAGCCCCAAAATTCACCAATGAAATTATTAACACCAACAGTCTATGTTGTAACACTGGACTGAAAGATTCCCATTGGAACTTCTGAGGTCCAGAAAATATCGTAGTTATGCATAACAAAGCTCCCTACCGGCAGTGAGGTCTGGCAAAGACTGGCGGCAGCAGCCACCACCAGCTGGGCTGGCTCCCCGCCCAAGGTCAAGGTGATCTCCACACACTCCTGGTGAAGGCTGGCGAGGTCAGGCAGCATCAGGTGACACGCGGCGGCCAGAGATTTGACAAGATCTTGACACGTGACGTTGGCAAGCGAATGACGCGTGTTGTTGTCTACATCACTGCCAACTTCCAGAATGAGATTGGTAATGTCAGAGGGCAAGGTCAGCTCCGCAGAAGGTCGAAGTTCAAGGTCGGATGGAATCCATGTTGGCGGTTGCGCGACGTCGACTGCGTACAGGTGTGCTGATGATTTCATCTGCGATGAAACAAAAATATATTTGGAGTATCTCCCTTGCTATAAAATCTAGTTGTCCCCGTACCCATGACAAAAGTATGCAAATCGTCACCACTTATTCATCGCAGAGCCTTTAACTACGAAAACAAACTGCTGTATGAAATAACTACATTGACCAAATAACGAGAGGACAATTTCACGAAAGCAGAAAAAACATTCGTTCAAACGATCATTATTGAGTTTGTTTTAATTGTATATTGAATACACGAGTAACTTAGCAAGGAGGTGTTAAGCAGATATAACTACGAGTACCTGGTATGTCGATATAAGCTCATATATGAAGCAAAAATTGTATTCAAACTATGTACAGGACAGGTAGGCACACAGCTCACTCACCTCACGACCCACAAATCCAACCCCGTCGTCCAGTGGCCAGTGGAGTAGAAGGTTGGCAGTGAGGGACGTCACGGCCACTCGCCAGGCTCGTGCTACCACGCTTGGGGTGTGAGGCCTTGTCCACACTCGCACCTCGTCCACCATGCCCGTGAAGCCCGTCAGGGAGGCAGGCAGAAGAACCCCCGGGGGGGCATGACCCAGGGAGAAGGACCCTCCAGACGCAAACACCACAGCGTCCACGGCCACCGCCTTCACAGAGATGGCGCCGCTGTGACTAATGACGTAGATCTCGAGCTGCAGCAGCGCTCCGTTCCAGACGAGGACGAGCTGGCTCCAGATGTCAACCTCCACAGACAGCCCTGTTCTCATCGTGGCGACAGCGCTTCCGCTTGATGTTGTTACCACGGTGAGGCTGGACTCCTCGTAGACGATGCACAGGAAGACGTCCTTGACCCCGTAACCCCAAACCACGCCGCGACCCTGGGGTCGCACGTGCAGCTCCACGGAGAAGCCGTCCGATGGGAGGAGGACACCCTGAGCAGCAGTACCCCGACCTTGGAACTTCAGGCACGCCTTGGTTACCACGGCAACGCCAGAGGAGGTCCCTGACGTTATGCTGTGCACGTGCAGTGCGATGAACCGTGCCAGGGCCGCTTCCGTGAGTGCAGACCTGCAGGTGACGCTGAAGGCTGAGGAGGCCTGTGTGGCGTTGCAGATGCTGGTGGATGTCGTGATGCAGGAAGAGTACTCGACAGACAGGCGGGTGTTGCACGAGGCCATCAGGCCCACGCCTCCCGCGCTCCACACAGACCGGGGCGCCTCCACCGTCAGGAGGAGGTAACCCTCAGTGGCCATGATGTCGATGCGGAGTTGCGAGCCCTTGATGAGGATGGTGAGGTGTCCTCTGCTGGCGTATGTCATCTCCAGCATGCCCAGGGTCAAGGTCGTGTACACAAGGTGGCGGTCGGATCCCGCCCTGACGACGACATGCTCGCGAGTGAAGCTGTCTGTCTGAACTCGCACTGAGTATTGCGCCGTTTCCAGCAGGACGGCAACCAGACAGATGGACTGCGAGGATGAGGAGTGGCAGGCTGCTACCTCCACCGCAACCGTCACCTGGACACTGGTCACTCTGAAGGCTGCGTACATTCCCACGCTGGTGAGGTCGAAGATGGACCCGTCGAATGTCCGCACTCTAGCAAAAGCACTCACCTGAAAAGTAGACCGATCGAAGTTGAGCTATATGTAAAGGCAAAGGTATTCGTTTTATACATGAACCCATCACCCTTACCTGGGTTACAAACCTCTTCAAACTTTACAGCATGGCCAGTTCAGTGGAATACACGGAGCTACGCACATTATCTTTACTGCAATGAGTATCGCTTGTACAATAAACTATAATACACTTTTAGACCCGCGACATGAAGCTGTATTCCCGCATTTTTATTTAACAAAAAGAGGCAAGACAAATTTGGACATCTTTGAAACACTTTGAAACTATGGAGTAGAAATTGGTTTTTAAGATCATCAGTCAATCCCAGAAAGGAAATTTAATGCAAGAGATGCCTGACCTGTCCGAGGACGGAGGTGACGCTGAAGTTGGTGGGTGCAGACGACAGCACGCACTCCAGGCCAGTCCAGCCCGGGGCACACTGGCTGCACGCTTCCCCAGCCCATCGCCTGGAGCAGATGCACTGTCCGTTCTTCCCGCACAGTCCACGTCCACTGCAGGGATTGGCGGCGCCACCAGGACAGGTGTTCTTGCAGCTCTTGCCCCAGAACCCAGGCAGGCAATCACATGACCCAGATGACGTCACCAGGCCGAAGTTGCAGGCGGTGCAGTACTGCGAGACCCACGCAGGTGGATGCGATGCAAGGGCGCACAACGCGCTCGTGAGGACCGAGGAGTTCTCTCCCCTGGCTTGGCAAGCAAAGACAAAGGCCGTGATGGTGTGGAAGCTTGCGTTGGAGTTCCGAGCCAGGGCGCCTGTCTCTATGCACTTGGCCAAATGGTAGTTCACGCTTTCGCTTGGGCACGCAGACTTCACGGCAGCAGAGCCGAAGAACTGCTCGCAGAGCCTCTGCGATTCAGTATGTGTCTGTGGCTTAAATGTCGTGGTGGATTCCGGTCGAAGGGATTGCAGCATGACGTCAGAGAGACGCCACGTCGGCGCAGGCCATGGTGACGTAGGCAGATAGATGGCGCTGCTCTCTAGTGCGTCGTGAACCACGTGACCCAGGCCCTCGTCAAACTTCAGCAGTGACGTCAGCACTGTACGGAAGCTGTCTCTTCTGACGTCGAGATTGTACACCTGGACAAAATGAAAGAACAAGAAAATGAATTCAGGGGTTGGAGAGTGTGTATAAAAAAAAGTAGACAGATGAGTAATGAATGAAAGTACACCATAAAACTGGATTGTTGACTCCAGTTATATATTTGCAAAACATGATGATTCGCTTGTTACACGAGGAAAAGCTCTGTGGCCATGTGGTTAGCGCGATGGACCTACAGTCGCTTGCGGCCAGTGGGTACGGCGTTCAAAGCTGCGCGGTTCCCAGAGTTGCATCTTTTAGCAAGATGCTTAAGTCGCATTGATTCTCCATACCCAGGAGTAAAATCGGGTACATGTGAGGGCAATGTTGGCAAAACGTAGTGCGATTAACCCTTGTATGCGGCCAAGCGCCAGCTTCGGGTTGGAATACTCCCCAGGGAGCGGAGTTGGTGCTGGTACCTGACTGTGTGCGTCTTAAATGTATGTCACTATGTTTGTTGTGAGGTACCTGTGAGGATTGATCAAGATGCCCAGTGATCAGGGGGTAAAGTGTAAAGTGGTTTGAGACCCAGACAAAGGGTGTAAGTCCTTATATAAAACCACACCTTTACCTTTACTTTTAATGAACATCAGGATCGACGAAAAGAAATCAGAAGACAATATTCGATAGTTTTGATACGGCACTATGAGATTTGACATTGGATTAACGTACCATCACATTAATAATTTTGCCAGTAATGTACCTTGGGATTTAGTCCAAACCCACCCCTAATTTACTATTCATCCACCATTCTGCGTGTTTTCAAAGATGCTCACATTCTGTTTTGTTAATTTTATATCTCAATCCCAGACGTTCACCCTCCACCTACAGACCTACCAGAATTCCAACAGTCATACTAATTCTGTGCCAAATTGACCATGCATTCTGTTGACGTTTCTCCATTTAGGAATGTCAGTCCCCCTCAACACTCAATCAAAAAGCTACCCAAAAGGAAGCATCTCGCACCTGGTAGATGAGGGCAGGAGGCAGGGCGTGACTCCACCAGGCCAGTTCATCCAGCATCCCCTGGAAAGCCAGGGACACGTTGAGGTCCCTGGGTGGGGCCTGGGCAGTGGGCAACCACTCTCCCAGCGTCAGCAGACCCCTGGGGGCCAGAAGCGCGGGGCATGAGGAGGGGAACACCTGGTGGGAGACGGCAGCCTGCTCGCTGTAGTGGAAGACGTGCAGGAGTCCCTCTGTGGAGTCCGCGCTCAAGATCACCTGGTAACACAGGAAAAGAACACGGGTGAGATGACCATCCTTGAGTTTCGTTCATGTCGAACAGTCCAATCAAATAATCTTTATCGGAACGTTTTTCACTTAAATGTGGGGAAAAGACAAAAGTTAATCCTGAAATTAGCTGTTAAAGTGCTGAAAATCATATTTTCAACGTCTGTACCATTCTGGGAACAAAATTCACTCTAGCTCGTTGTCGTCGTCATCATCATTACAAGCATCATTCATCGTTTTGGTACCGCTCACCCCGTGTGGGCTGGGGGTAAGAAAAGACCCACCTCGTCTCCCTAAACGATTAGTAAACGGTGAATATCCAGGGAAATCGTGACTGGACTTGCCCCTCCTCTAACTTGTTCCAGTGACTTCGTGATCAATGACCCTACATAGCCTGCAAAGGCCGATGGGCCGTGAACCCTTATTTCTTCAATCATTGTAATGATCATCACATCCATCCATGAGTTTACTTTTATTAAACAATACTTGACACTGCAAGGAATGTAAAATGGGTGACTATATCCATTACACACAACAGGAGCACTTGCCTGGTTCCACTCCCCAGTCACGAGGGAGAAGGCGGCAGTGAGGGTGGTGTTGCCACACACGATGGTCATGGGGTCGGTGTTGACGAGAGCGAAGGTCTGCTTGTTGCCATAGGCCAGCACCACTCCGTCAGGCTTGGAGGGCTTGACGTGCAGCGTCAGAGACAGGCCCGTGGAGTTGACGGCGTGCACCCGCAGTGGGGTGGAGGTGGCCGAGGACTGGTTCAGGTGAAGGGCAAAGCCTCCTGACCCTGGGTGAGCAGCAATTAGTATTCACGCGCTTTCCTCGCATTTCATTGATGAATAATTATAAAGTGAATATTGCATCATCCCTACAAAGATGCTCAGCACATAAAAGGTACTTAGCGTTCTGAAGAAGACATGAAAGTTAATCGGCAGAGACTAAAGTGAAATTAGTGAGATAAAAAGTCAGAGGTACTAAGAACAAATGTTTCATTCTGTAAAATCATTTTCAAGCTATTAAATGGATTAAGTTATTATTCCAATGCAGGGCACTAGAGACATTTCAGTGAAGATGTCTCTTTTTAAAAATCAGATCTACAGTGAGAACGAAGAAACTAAAAGGAAACCATGTAAGAACAATGACACACTTGACCACGTGGGTTCATGAATCACACAAGATCTCACGAGGCAGTTTCTGTGATACCATCATCTCACTCAACCCGTGCCCATCAAACGGAAAGCATGCTCAGTACTCTCCCAAGCCTCACCTGCCAGTCCTGGGAGACTCTGTCCCACGGCAGTCAGGAAAAGCGAGGCGTTGGGGGCCACCGAGTGCCTTGCAGACTCCTGTGCGGACAGCGACGCTGACGTGACGTTGGAGAAGTCAGCTGACGTCACAGGCGCACTTCCGCAGCCGCCCAGCACGCCTCCCAATCCCGAGCAGACGGGCACCGTGACGGTCACGGTGACCTGCAGGTAGACGTCCTGCACGTGCACGGTCAAGGTCACGTCGCCGTTGATGACAATGTCAAGGTCGAAGGCCGAGCGAGGAATGACGGAAATGGCAGAGGACATGGTGCTGTTGTCGTAGACGTCAGTCACGTGACGACCATTCAGGTAGACCCTGGGCAGGACTGCAGAGCCCGAGGGGAGGACGGCGAGGGAGTCGTTGTTTACGCCCACAGCCAGCCCCGCCACGCACACTCCCAGCCCGCATCCTGCCTGAAGCGTCTGCACCCTCAGCCCTGAGCTTGGATCCTGTCAAAACGAAATGCCAGTCTCGTCACTACAGAGATGCAAAGAAATATATTTAGGTCTCGTAGTTTTAAGTCTACTGATACCGAGGTACATTTTACTTAGCGTGCCTTAATTTACCAGCCCGTGCAGATGAATTAATGCATGAGGTGCAACCCTCTGCCCCCCCCCCCCCCTTACCCCCTTTCCCAGTAAGGTTAGACGGCGTTATGGCAGAAGGCTCAACGTGCCTCTGCATTTAAAAAGCGATACTGAGTACAAGGAATTTCGTCGTATCGGGGTCATAATGACATTTTGTATGTCCCAACACCGCAGAAGCATAGTTCTCCACAAAAACGCTTTTTGCACGTGCAAAAACATTGAGGAATATACCTCAAGCGTATATACACAAGTACACATGGGTAAATCTTTGTGCACTCGAACTCAAATGCCAAGATCACTATACCTCAGCGCAGCACTCTCCAAGGCATCACACAGCATACTCAAACACCCGCATGAAAACTAATTGAAAACACACTGCACGGACCTGCAAGATCGTGAGAACTTTGGCGACGCCAGCCAAGGTAAACTCGGCGCCGAGGAAGGTCCTGTAACCGGAAGAGGCGGTAACCATGGCGACGCGGCTGCCTGCCGTCTGGACTGTGACCCCGGTCAGGACAGAGCAGTCCTTCCCTGCCATTCCCACGCTGCAAGTGCTGCAGTTGACGTCACCACGCCAGTTCCAGTCGCACAGGCAGGATCCGTTCTTCGCGCATGCGCCGTGTTGACTGCAGGGTGTGGCCGACCCTCCGGGGCAGACAGCGTCACACCCGTCTCCATAGTAACCCTCTGCGCAGGTGCACTCGCCAGAGGATGTTGCGGTGCCAAACGTACAGTTGATGCGACATGGCTGAGCCTCCATCCAGAGCGGAGACAGACTGCACACGGCAGAGAGCCAGGCAGGACTTGGGTCCATGTCGGGATGGCAGAGTGCTCTGTGCTCCAGTACCGCACCCAGAGCAGAGCGGAACCCAGCAGTAACAGTGGAGACGGCGCACAGACGTATCAGCAGGTCTGTCACGGCGTTACCCACCACGGAGCAGTTGCCGGCAGCGGCCATGGCCTGTCTGCAGAGAGAGAGGGACGCCGAGGTGGTCGCCGTCCTCATTAGGGCTGGTAGGCCGTTGTTGGACGTGCTGGTGACGCGGTAGATGACGTCAGAGGGCACCCAGGACGCCGAAAGCCACGGTGACGTCGGCAGCTTCAGTTGCCACAGAGACACGTCGTCCAGAGTTGTCGTTCCTGAACCTTCGTCGAAGCGCCATCCAGCAGCAAGCTGCGGTCGGGCTGAGGCGGGAACCATCTGCCAGAGGTCGAGGATGATGTTTGGTTCTACGAGTTGTCGCCATACCAGAAGATTTTCCACGTGGCCCCTGGAACAAAGCCAAAGTAGATTGGTCATATGAAATTATACTGGTGCCCGAAGACATCCCTGTGCAGCTAAAACACAAGGTTGAGTTGTAGAAGTGCAAGATGTATAGAACGTCCGAGTTTTGTTTAAGTAAAAAAATAGTCCCCCCTCCTCCTCCTTGCTTTTCGATCGCAAGTAAGCGAGTATTGAGAGTGTAATAAACTGCAAATGAAGGTTCATCGAGAGTTACCAATATCGTTACATTGTGGAAGATAGACAACCATAACATTAGAGAAGACAGATCACAAAGGCCCATCTTGAAATCAAAACTTTTTCATTCAACGTGCTTTACTAAGGCGATTGCATCCTCAAAGTCTTCATCGACCCAGAGAAAGAAATCAAACTCTTCCAAGCTCCTGATCAAGTACATGTACATTTGAGAGGAGTTTAGTTTTGTTGCTGAAGTATGCATACCTTTCCGGCAGCAATTACAGTAAATACGCTTGCCATACACACCTGAATGGGAAGAGTCTCGGGTAGCTGGCACCGTCATGGGGTGGCTGCCAGGACCCGAGGGAGAGAGACGCCGGTGAGGAGAGGACGGCAGTGGTCAAGGCGAAGGCTCGACGCTCCAGCCAGCCAGAGCTGTTGAAGAGGTAGAGGTCCAGGCTGCCTGACGCTTCCTCGTAGTTCAGCAGCAGCTTGCTCCAGACACCAGCCTCCAGGACCAGACCCGTCTCCAGCGTCTCGTTGTCCTTCACCACCTGCATGCACAGACCGGGTCTCTTACGGTCTCCTGACTTAGGTCACGGGCGTGACTTTTGACTGCAGTTTGCTTTGTTTACTTAGGTTCGGTTGACTCAGCTTAACTTGGGTTACAGTGGTGACTTTTGACTGCAGTTTGCTTTGTTTACTTAGGTTCGGTTGACTCAGCTTAACTTGGGTTACAGTGGTGACTGTTGGCTGCAGTTTGCTCTATTTACTTCTCGTAATGGTAGACACCCCCCCATTTAGTTACATGTTTTGTTTGCATGTAGTAGATCTGTTTCGTTTTAGCAAAACCCTTTTTCCCCCCTTGAAAGTTGTATTGTGTTCTGAAAAGGATGTCTTATTGAAACCTTCACACAGATATGTGTGTTGTGTAGACAATTTGAAGTCGAAGTGTAATGAACATGAGGTAGTAGAGGACATTCAAATACAATGAACTCCTGCAATGCATTTGGGAAGTCAATTCTTTCATTTCCCTCGTACTTCACTTCCCCCTACCACCCAAACCCCTACCCCACACTCTTCCCAATGTGCATCCATACAAAAACTATCCCAAGATCCCCACCCAACACAAACCGCCTCATTCCTAAACCTCTTTTTCTCTCTCTGGTGTGACGGCCCGTCGCCCTAACAATAAACTCTTCCTTCCGTCTCAGCCCCTTTCGGCTAAGTTCAGCTTATATCAACATTTAGTTTCTACGAACATTTGCATGCACGAAAAGGGTTGGACAGGCAAGCAAGGAACCCAGAAAGACACCAATAACACCGAGGTCCTGACCTTGAGCGTATCCTGAGAGACCACTGCCAGCAGGTTCTGGTTGCTGAGGGCCAGGATGACACGGGGCAAGCCATCCATGGTGACGTCAGGGCGCACCATGACCTCAATGCTGACGTTGCCTGGCAGGATGGGGAGTGTGACGTCAGAAAAGGCCGTGCCTCCTTGCAGCCGCAGCGTGTAGCCACCCCACAGCTGTGCACGGTGTTCTGCACTCGGGTAGTAGATCACAGAGGCGCAGGGGGTCTCCACCTAAATAGAATTGTTTGACGTATTGTCCCTGATGGCTAGCAAATCAGGCTACGTAAAGAACATTTTATTTGTTTATCCAAAATACTCTAGAACTACATGTATAATTCAAAATATTGGCACTTCATGCAAACAGCACAGGCAGGTTGGTTCTCAGTAAACTTCAAGCTTAAGCAAAGAACATTTTTCATCGGCCCACAGCAGGAAAGGCAAGCTGCTACATTTAACGCGAATGAAGTGACAATTATGTCTCAACAAAATATTATCCACCTAACGTGTTTAATCTAATAAAATTCCAGTTTCTCGATGATCTCCTTCGCTTACCAAGAAGTTCATGATGTCAAAAGTGGTGGTGGCGTTCACTGCCGGCAGTCGACCTGTTGTTCCTGAGAAGATGTCCTTCGCGGAAGGTGTCTGAGTGGGCTGCTGCTGTTGCAGCGCGTTGGAGCAGGCATTGAGTCTGTCGACATCGTAGCCCGAGGCCAGGTGAGCCAACTCATCTTCCATGCTAAGTCCCCCAGCACCGCTCAGAAGACCGCCCACGAACGTCATCATAGGAAAGTCCAGTCGAACCTCCATCGTCAGGTACATCTCGTGGCATCGTATCGTCAGGGTCAAGGACGATCCGACAGTGATCTTGACCTCTCGAAGTGACGTCCTGGTGAGGTTGAATCCGTGGAAAAGGAGAGGCGAGTCGAGGGAGACGGGACGACCTTCCAGGTAGACGGGCATATTTTCATCTCCATTTGGTGTGGAAGCCTGCACCGTGATGCGGGCGTAACCGTTGACGTCGTCTCCCAGCATCACTCCCAGAAATGTTGTGCAGACGTAGCTGTCGTAGCACTGGACCATCTTGCCTTGCAGCAGCAGCCGGTCGCCCACGGACAGCAGGAACACCTCCCCAGGGGTGGTCGCTAGCAGGCTCAGGCCACCCAGGGTGTGAATGTGACCCAGCGGTCCAAGCACCGCAATCGCCTTTCCTGCAGTCGTGGCGCTTCCTCCAGCAACAGAGCAGTTGGAACCTGCCCAGCCCGCGGCGCACTGGCTGCAGTCCGAGGAGCCCTGGCGGTGGAGTGGACAGCTGCACTGACCAGTGGCCTGATCGCAAGTGCCCTCACCCGAGCATGGCGTTGCCACTCCGCCTGGACACTCTGTGTTGCACGACTGGCCCCAGTAGCCAGCGGAGCAGTCACATATGTCCGTGGACGCGTTCTAAAATGAGAGTAAACACATGATGTTGACAAAAAGTGTGTGGAAACGACCAGATCCCAAAAGTCCCTCCAGTAAGAATGAAAGGATATAATGCGGCTGAAACATTGTGTTTATCATCTAATGTTATGGTTGATCTATAAAAGAGGGCTTCAATTTGTTGCGAGCAGTGCGAGAACAATAAAACCTTGGCTTACAACATCGTAAGAAGAACATTGAAATGAGCAGCTAACATTTGGCTATCTTACCTAAACAAATAATCTTGACTCAGGGCATAATTTAATATATTAATTAACTGTACATATGTTTTCGCGCCAGTGAACCATTGTGCAATGATTCGCTTGGCCATAACAAATTGGCGTGATTGGCATACACCCCTTTCTTCTTTTAATGACAAAATACGCATGTTATTTCAAAATATCACAAGCCCGATAGACAGTCTTACCTTGAGGCCGAAGTAGCAGGGCGTGTTGCACAGGCGGCCCACGGTGAGGTAGCCGATGGAGACAGGCGGGTTGTCACACAGGAGCTGGGCAGGCCAGGTGGGCAGCTGCAGCATGTACTGACAGTACAGGGACCAGGCGGTGACGCTTGCGTCAAGCCCGGAGCTCACGCCGTTGAGTCCCGTGTCCCACAGGCAGTCCAGGAAGTGTTTGCGCTGGACGTTGGTGCTGGCGTTTGCACAGGTGGTAGCCAGGGAGCTCTCGTAGAAAATGGCATTGCACATCTGAAAACGTCACAAAGCTGTTTTGAATACATGTTCACTGGTGGTTTGAAGCTAATCCATGGAATGGAAGAAACATTTCTTTCCATGCTGCATGATCATTCTGGTCTGAAATAGTGTCTGACTTCCACAGGCAGGCAGGCAATCCGGCATGTGACAGGCAGACACCAAGACAGAGAGGCAGAGAAAAGGCGGAAAACCTGAGACGAACACGTACGCACGCGCGAGCACACACACACATACACACACACACAAAACACATGCACACACACACGAACACACACACATACTCACGAACACACACATGTGCAAGGGCGCGCACACATGCAAACGTAAGCACACTCACAGATACAACACACACACACACACACACACACACACACACACACACACACACACACACCACATATATCGAAATGGTCACAAAATACCTATCCATGACATTAATTTTGAAATTTGCTCTCTCATAAGATGCATCGTGTCCTAGACGTCGATGTAGTATGTATTCACAATGAATCACAACGATTGGTCACCGATGACTGATTTCAACTACATTTCTAACACACAAAAATCGATTTGCTCGTCAAAAACTCAGAAGCGCTTGTCGCTTTATATTGGTGCTTACCGGCGAATGGACAAGCCAGCCTAGTACAGCAGTTGATACATTTCTTTGAACCAACTCATCAGTAACTGCAACGACAAAAGACTGACCTGCACGCCATCAGTGGTGACGGTGACTGTCTCACGCCTCCTCCTTGCTGGCTGTTTGGGGATGATGACGCTGTCCTCCACGAGCAGCAGAGGCAGGGGGGCGTCAGACAAGGTCACTGTGGGGGAGGAGAAGGGGGCAGCGGGCACACGCATGGGGAACTCCCTCACGCTGTCGTAGAAGACACCGTCAAGCGCCTCGTCGTCGAATTTCCACAGGTAGGCCAGTCCCGTCTCGTTCCCGCGGTAGTTCATCTGAAGAACAGCATTAAAGATGAGTGACGAGACCTACTTACAAGTAACTTTATTATTGGACTCAGATACGAACATAAAGCGTGGGAGAGTTTGTCCGCAAGCTTTTTTGGTTGTATGTTACAGAACTACTACAGAACATGGTGTGGAATAAGTTAATCCATACAATGTATTTTTGTACGTAAAGTGTAGAAGGTGAAAAGCTCGCTGAAAAAGTCTTGGGTAGCCTGTCTGAGAAATAGGCGTCTGCATTCTTTTGGACTGATTTCAAAGAATATAAAATCTACCTTGCGATAAACCGCTGCAGACTACACACAAAACACAAACCACTATATAGTGCAGAAGTTTCTCACAGACCCTTGTTTTGCTGTTGAATTACACCTTCGACTTCACAAGAATGGCTCAAACGGTTCAACTTACATTCCAGTGGCTGGCAATCTCGACGTTCTCCAGAGGTTCCTCCCACAGCCTGAGCTCATCAATGCAGCCCTTGAAACCCCGGGATGGTTGGTCGCCTGATCCACTTGTAGAGGGCTGCCAGCGTCCCAGAGCCAGTTGACCGCCCGCTGGGAAAGGCATGCCCTGGAGGGGCAGACTGTCCCTGGAGACCACGCCCGTGCTGCTGGTCAAGTACACGTCCAGACGTCCCGCCTCCTGGGCCACTACGCCCACCTGGTTCCACTTCTCGTTCTCCAGGGTGAGGAAAGCCGAGACGTGGCGCTCCGACCCAAGGGTCACCACAAGGTGCCCGGACTCCACACGCAGCGTGAAGGTCTGCCTCTGGGCGTAGGACAGGACGGGGCCCGAGCAGGAGCGGGCCGTGCAGGTGCGGACAAGGAACTCAATGCTTCGGAAGGCAGGAGCCCGTCTGTTGTTTCCCCTGGAGCTGGAGGAGAAGGATGGGGAGGCGGCTGGAAGGCGATCCGTGATGGCGGAAGAGTCCCCGAAGCAGACGGTGCGGCCGGGCCCTGTGCCCTGGATGAAGATCTCGTCCACGCCTGTCCTCTCCGCCAGACTCTGGCCCTTGCCCACTCGCATCTTCTGCACCTGGAATGTGAATGAGAAGTTATTTCATGATAACGCCTTACTTGATTGCTGTCTGAACACGTCTGTGATGGAAAGTTTGAAGGTGGCAAAGAGCTGCAATTATTGTGTCCCTGGAGGTGGTGGCACCCTAATTCAACAGACTGCCTCTCCCTTCATGAATCCTGTGATTGTGGACACTATTTACAACACAACGACAGCAAATCTGGCCATTTTGCAACGTGAACGTTTCACTCCCTCCGGGAAACAGTTTATAGTAAGCATATACTAGAAGAATCATCACCAGTTCTCGGCTGCGCTTACATTTGAATGAAAATACAACTTATGCGACATTTTTGTACATATCATATCAAGGAATGGAAGCTGCACTAGTTGCACCCTCTTATATTCTCATCTACTTTTTATTTGCTTTCCGTCTGCCATCAGTATTCGTTACGGCAACGTTGTTAAGTTATATATCAACCTTCTTCTTGATGGTGTCCACCGAGTCCTCAGGCGTGACGTCGAGTCTTCCGGGGATCAGCAGGTCAGGACCAGAAGAAGTGGGCTGGGGCCACGGGGTGACTGTTGACGTAGCACCAGTGGTTGGTGTGTGGGGTTCTGGCTGGGGGGAGCCCGACAGGCCGCAAGGCAGGCTGGGAAGGGAGGCAGGGCAGTCGTTGCAGGAGCCGCACATTCCAGACACGCTACCGCAGCACAGAGTCGAGTGGACCTGCAAGGGAATGACGAGATATCAGTGTCTGGCGATAAAACATGAGGCATCCTAAATGCAACCTTTAGGAAACGCAGAACAATTAATTGTTAAAATAAATCTTAACGACCCAGTGGTTTTGCTTTCGTACTCACATGGGCGTTTCTTGAAGATTCAGACAAATATGTGCCAAAACTCGTCTTTTTCTTTCAAGGTATGTAAAAACCCACATTTCGCGTCATCTTCTTGTTAGGTTTTCTTTCGCACGCAAAATTCATCATAAAACAGAAGTCAACCCATTCTTTTTCTCCCAACTTCAACCAAATTCCAACCAACCACAACCCTACTGGCTGCATTCAAGTTTCTCTCCTCCACAACACTCCCAACAGCGCACCTTGAAGACGACGGAGAGCAGAGTGGGAGTGACCATGGCAGTCAGGTCGAAGGCGAGCTGTTCCGAGTGGATGTTGTAGGCCCAGGGGCTGGTCTGCTCCACCTCCACCTGGCAGCCTCCAGCCACGGGCACCTGGCGCTTCGTCAGCCCCGTCACGGCCTGCCCATCCACGTAGAGCGTGGAGCGGTAGCTGCTCTGGCCCTCGATCACGATGACCGTGTCGTGCAGGCCCAGGGAGACGCTGTGCACACACAGCTTGCTGCTCCGTGGGGGAGGGCAGGGGGCCTCCTTCACCTGCGCGGGGAAGAGGAGACGAATGCATTAGATGAGATGAGGGGAATGACGTGGAAAATATAACACTACTAATCACAAAGATTACCGGAACCGATGGAGTCAGAGCT